>JAECUM010029574.1:0-49850 GCA_016617855.1 Megalonaias nervosa
TATCATTATATATGTTTTTTAAGTGTTGTCAAATGTTGTAAAGCGCTTAGAGCTTCTAAAGATTAGGCGCTATACAAAGTCCTCATTATTATTATTATTATTATATTGTGGGACATGGTCAAGTTAAACCTATAGATGCTAAGGTCAAGGCTATTTCTGAATTTCCTGTTTCTGTCAGTAAAAAACAGCTGATGCGGTTTTTAGGTGTGGCTGGGTACTATCGCAAATTTTGTTCTAATTTTTCTGATATTGTTGAACCTCTGACAAACTTGTTGAGAAAGAAAAACAAGTTTCTTTGGACAGAAAAATGTCATGAGGCTTTCGATAGATTAAAAGCCATACTTAAAAATGCACCAGTTTTAACAGCTCCAGATTTCAGTCAACCATTCAAACTATCTGTGGATGCAAGTGATGTTGGGGTTGGAGCAGTTTTGCTTCAAGATGACAAAAATGGTGTTGAACACCCAGTGTGTTATTTCTCTAAGAAATTAAATAAACACCAAAGAAACTACTCAACAATCAAGAAGGAATGCTTGGCTTTAATGCTAGCATTACAGCATTTTGAAGTTTATATCAGTTCAGCTCCTTCTCCGGTTGTTGTGTTTAATGATCACAACCCCCTTACTTTCATCAGCAGAATGAAAAATAAAAATCAAAGACTATTGAGATGGAGTTTATTTTTGCAAGAGTACAATCTTGACATCAAGCACATTAAAGGAAAAGATAATTTAATTGCAGATGCACTTTCCCGTGTATAGAAATGTCATTTTCATATACACCTTTGTGTAAATTCATAAGAGTTCTTCTTATGTAAATTTTTTTTACCTCATGTATAATTTACATCTGGTAAAAAAGAAAGCTTTATTACATAAATCTTTCTTTTTTCTTTATGGGGGAAAGTGTTACGACCCTGTAGTTAAATTACATGGGTGTTAAAATTTAAATTCTTCTAATTCTTTGTTTCATTTTTATTTCATTTTTACATCATTAAATGTAGTTATTATTATGATGATGATTATGTTTGCATGGGTCTAATAGTTTGTTAGAAACATCGTATTTATTTAAAACGTAAATGTGACTCATGTAAGCACGAGCTTTGTATGATAGTAAATTCGTCGCAAGTAAACATTCAGCAGTAGCTATGTAAATGATTGGCTGATACTTGTTCAGGCTTTCATAATGTCCAGATGGATTGCAAAATCACACGTGTCCTTCGTGCGTGTGTACATGAAACGACGTATTAGTTTCTTTTATATGCTCATTTACCTGTAAGAAATATTCAGTCGTGGTCATAGTCGTAGTCAGTCATACTTGAGAGTCATTATCATAACATCTTACAGAATTTCTAATACCGTAAGGAAAAGGTATTTCTGTGCTGGAAAGAGTTGTGCATTCGTACGAGGAACAACATGTGTGTTGTTAGTGGTGGTAGCTGTATTTCATCTACTTTCTAAATAATTATTTTCCCTGGAGGACAACCCTACTGGCTTTGGACAAAGACATTTGTTGAAATTATTTCTAAATTGGAGCAGAACAATACAAATTGTGAATCACAGTGAAAATTCTGGACATTTTGTGTTAGCCTTCATCTGATGTCATCATCCGCCATCTTGGAACGGAACTGAGATTCAGACTATATCAAATTAGAACTGTTTATTTCACAGGATTTATGTGTTTTCACAATTTTAGGACAATTTTTGGATCTTCTTTGTAAATCGTAAGTCTCGTTTCATCTATTTACCTTTTCACTGTATTTTCTAGGGAAATAAATTGTTTTTGTTAAAATTTACAAAGCTTGTTGTAGTCACTCTTTCTTTGTGTTACTTTGAACGAGCCGATACGTAACACAGGAAGAAACCATTCGTTAGTTACAATACACCTGCTAACCATGGAAGACAGGTGACCATTACATTCAGGACAGTTACATAGGAAATTTTGCTGGGTGTGGGGTCAGGGTGGAACTTAGACTAGCCATTGTGAACATGCATGTGACCACTGAGTATAGGTGACTATTATGACAGGTTTAACTACTGAGAATCACTTTCACATTCAAAATTTCAAGTTTGAAAGCTAAAATCTAGTGTAATGACTGTATTGGATGCTATAGTTATACATGCAAAATTACCCATGGTTTGTGCCTTTCTAAGTTACTTCACAAAGCACACATTATATCCATTTAAAACATAATACAATTTTATGCAATTCAGTGAAATTTGCAAATACATGAGAAAACCAATTTTTGAATTAAACTAGGTTTCCTTGCTAATACTCACCCAATCATAACACCTCAGAAGTACAACCACTGCCTCACATATCCAGCGCTCCCAGCTAAAAGGGTAGCTGTAAAAGCTTAAAGTTGTCTGCCCACATAGGTGGCAGAGTTATCTCCCCTTGATACAGGTGTTGATAATAAATCCCCATCTGTGACTCAGTTAAAACTGGAGCAGAATACATGCTCTTCTAGTAGGATGCAACTGCCAGGAGACTGGGTGGGTGTATACATAATATGATCAGGTTATGTACTAATGAAGAAACATATTTTACTGCAAAAAGTTGTTTTATTTTTCACAATACACTACCCCATCATAATACCTCAACAGAAAGGTAAGAAGTGGAGGGAGTTACATCCCATTACCCTGGAAAAGGCCAGTCCCCTAAGATATCTGAGGCAGCTTCACAAACTCTTGAGATAAACATAAGCTGGAGTAGTGACTCAATATACCTCAATGCAGCTGAAAAAATTGGTATGTGTGAATGCAGTGGAAGTCACAAAACTGTATCACTGAGAAGCTGCTAAATGACCTGGGAAAGTAACCTGCTGCACTGCTGCTTTAGGTTCCACAATGAAACCCTTGGAATGAATGATCTCAGAAGCAAAAGCTAGAGAAAGTCATCTCTGATCTTGATCCCATTGTTTGTATAATATAACAGTTGCACTTAAACGCCATGCTGGTGGTGACTACCCTAACTTCATGAGATGAAATACATAATAAGCTCATTCTATCTTGGGTTTATTCTCAGAATGCAGAGTGAATAACCCATCTTATCCATGCTTTAGGCACCACATTAAAAGCCTCAACTGGTCCTGTAGATGGCCCTGAGGCAAAGGATCCAGTGTGGAAAGAGGTTTCACCACAAAAGATTGATTGCCAATATTGCCACCAAAGGCAGGGGATGTCATGAGTGAATCAAACCATCCCAAAAGAACTGTAGATATTCCAGGTCAACCAACTAGATATGTATTTCACTGATTCTGCCTGCTGTAGTTAGGATGAGTAAGAAGTAGGTCTTATATGAGTTAATGATCTAGAGATGGTACCTTATTCAAATATGTCAAAACCCATATGGTAGATTCTATAATTTCCAGTACAGAAACAAAGTCTTTATTCATGCCAGACCAAAGTTCACCAGAATGATGAAAGGGTTTTTGTTTTAAATTGTATCCTTCCTTCAATGATGACACAATGTGTCAGAGATTGTTGAATTGTTACAATACAATTTTATTATAATGGGTTTATAATGGGTGCTAACTTCTTCACCTTAAATAGCCAAAGGAAATAGCTATTTGGGGTAATGAATTTGGGTGAATGATGCCTTAAGCAGAGAAATATGACCTCGCTTGCACCACTGAGAGAGAGTTCTCCACTTCCCCTCACACTATTTCAAAGTGGTGGGCACCCAAGCAATTATCTCCACCACTTGTTCAGAGGCTTGCTTAATATGATCCAGATGTGCAGGTTCAACAGATTTTGGTTCAGATGAAATTCATTCCATCAAGGTTGTTTGAGCAGGTTAGGAAAGGTCATGATTTTCCTAGGAACTTCCGCTACCAGATTAAACAAATTTTTTATCCATTATTTTTCTCTCTCTATGGGAGCAACACTCCAAGGAAAGATAGCCATCTAAATAAGTCTGAATCTTAAGCACACTCCCTGATCAAGAAATAATGATGTGACTTTGAGTCATCATAACTCCATACAACATCAGGCATCCAGGACTGTAATGTTGCCATAGCAAAAACCATACTGGTAAGTCTTGATGGGTCTTGAAGCAGTTCAACAGTGGTCTATAATTAAATAAAGACCTAAACCTATCTAGAAAAGCCATTGACCACAACAGATTATTAACTCGTTGGTTTGGTAATAATACCTGGGTACTGTGGCATATTCTGTCCATAGACGGACATGAGTTCTATACTGGGTAATGCTAAAGCCAGTTTTATGGTACTTGGGCAGAATACATAATACTGGATCACTATCACCCACCCCCTTAGGTATAAGAATAATAGAGTTTATGTTGGGGTTTGGACCAAGACAAGGAAATTCCAGTCAAGGGGTTATATTATTGTCCCCCCATGAGGCTATTCTACTCCTATATCAAGGGGAAATCACTCTGACTGCCACCAATATGAGCAGGTGCAACATTCATAGTTCAAAGCCAAACATATTTTTGTTTGGTTTGGTTTTGTGGGCTTTAATACCATTTTTCAGCACATGTTATGCTATTAGGGGGTCAAGCTAGACTCGAATTTTAGGGAGAAGTGACTTCTCCTTTTGGATAGAACAGGGAGAAGTGAGAGCTCAACAGGGAGAATGGATGCAAAGCAAGAAATGCAATATATATATATATATATATATATATATATATATATATATATATTGTGTGTTCTCTTATTTGAATTATGATCTCTTTTTCCCAGTATTCATATTTGCATTTAACATTGGATTTAAGCAATACTGTATTTTCTAGTAGAAAATTTTATTTTGGCCATATGACTCTCTAAAAGACAATAAAAGAAACTGCATTGTAACAAAATTTAACTGAGTAACTAGATTACATTATTGTAATTGCAAGTTGGTAAAAATGCTTAATCAACTACCCCTAATCAATTTTGTTTATTTTTAATTTTGTATTTATTGTTTTAATACTTTTTAAAAGCTCACAATAATGACACTTTCAAAGATTTCTAATGCATTTGACACAACCCCTGTACCATGTATATGAGGGCAAATGCATGAGTATCCTCATTTCTTTGTTGTGGATGAAACATTAGCATAACTATTCATACATAACACACTAAAATGCATAAAATTACAGACATGACTTCTTTATAGTCGGTATATGAACTAAACCCTTCTTTTCCAACCGAATCAACACAGACGTGAGTGCTTCTATTTTTAGAAGGAGGGTTTTCTTAATGTAATCACTCACTTTATATAGCTTTATTACAACAGTCCATGATAAATTGCAAATTTATGGTTTATTTATTTGTCTACTTACTTGTATTAATTTTGGGCATTGATTAAATATTATCTGCTTTGCAGCTTTTTTCCGTATTTTCACAAATACGAGTCAGAAAACAACTTTGACCTTACAATGCTTCTGGCGAATTCCACAACATAGCATTGTCTCACACATTTCTGACCTATATAATTACATTTTAAAGTTAAATCTTGAATAACATAATACCTAGGCATTGCTTTCTATGAATTTTAGGGGCCCCGAGTGGCCAAGTGGTCTAAAGCGCTCTCCATTATGGATCACTGCCATCTCACCTCTGTCTGCCTGGGTTCGACTCTCAGATTTGGCGAATGTGGATATGTGAGAAAGCTTGCCAGTAGCTTCTCGTGGGTCAGTGGTTCTTTCTAGATATTTCCCGGTTTCTTCCTCCACCATTAATACTGGCCGCCATGTATTGCCTATCATGTGCTGAAAAATGGCGTTAAGCTCTACAACAACAACTTTCTATGAATTGTATATTTTTCTGTATATATTTGCTCGATGATTTATGATAAAGGACAATCTAGCCTAATAAACTGGCACTTCCCAGACATAGGCCTAGCAATGTCCACCATTTTTTTCCTGTTACTGGTACACTTACAGTTGCAAACTAATTTTATGAAGAAATAGTGTACAAGAGGCAGTTAAAATATCCAGATCACCGATTTTATTCTTAAAACACAAATTGATATATACTTACTATTGTTAAAGTTTCGAAACACAAATTTGTATGTTTTTATCATCAAAGGATAGCATGTGTAAATCGGGTAGTGATAGGTGCCTAGTTGCCAACTCAGGAAATGGTTAATGGTCAATCAGCTATCAAAACACATGGTTGTGAATGTGCAAGAGTTTGTTTGTCAGTATAATTGATAGCAAAAACTAAGCCTAGCTGATGGCTTGAAGAATACCTTTTGCTTCAACACAATACTAAAATAAACCCCAGCTACGGCAAGGGGGCATCTCAAAAGGTATTAGTCAGTGTACCTCAAAAAATCACAGGGTGAAGTCATTTTCGCTTTCCTAACAGAAGAAGGTGAAGTTTACACTTTTTAGGTGACTTAGTCGCCCACTTCGCCTAGTAGCGTGACCCCTGAAACATGGCAGCCAATATATTTGGTTGCAGAAGAACCCAACAAGAATCATTGACTCACAGGGAGCTACTGGCAAGCTTTCTCACATGCCCACACTTGAGATGTATGAGTGATCTGTAATAGGGAGTGCCTTAGGCCAATTGGCCCCTCTAAAAATTTTAGCCATGGTGAGCTGAATTTGTGTGTTTGTGTTTGTGATTTGGATTTTTAATGTAGCTTTAAAAATTTTTCAGTCATATTGCTATGATGTCTGCACCGTGGCAGTTTATAGTGATGTCTAGCACTGGGGCATGCCACAGACATGTAGCATGATGTCCCACCCACTCACATTATCCTGACACCAGGCTGACAAGTCCTAACACTGACCTCTTTAATGCTGAGCGCCTAGCGAGTCAACTGTAAGTATGATTTTTGTAAGTCTTTGGTATGACTTGGCCAGGTTTCGAACCTGCGACCTCACACATCTGAAGTGGACACTCTAACCACTAAGCCACTGGAGAGGCAGCTGGAGTTTTATGATCAGGTAATGTGTTTGAAGAAGAAATATGACAGCATTAAAGTTAAGGAAAAAAAATTTAATCACAGTTTGCACATTTCCCCAATTAGTTGCTGTCAAATACTGAATAGGCAAATTAATGTGAAAGCTTACCCAGTCTGACTCAAATCAGTTCATTAATAGAAAGTTTTCACTCCATTTTTTCTTCTATTCATCGCAAGTACTATTATTCTATTAAGCAAATGGAACACAAGAGCACATTGTTATTACTTATGACATTTCATATATCTACCTAACTGATGAATAAACAAACAGCAGATCAGTCCCACTTTCTCAAAGCTTAATTGAATCACATCAATTTTAAATGATAGTACTTTGATGTATGTGGAGATAATCCTCTTTGCATTAATTGGCTTAAAGATTTATATTTTTCAGGTCATTCAAGACCACATGGAGAATTTGTTGACAGATAAATATGGCAGTTCTGTGCATGTGGCTGACATAAATGTATGATGTCATTTCGTTTAAATGTGACAGCAGCCTCATACTGTGATGTGCTTTGAAAATATCAAGAACTACCACCTTCTGTTCACATTTATTACAGCAGTGATATTGATTTTGTTTGATTTTAAATTGGTACAAACAGATGCTGGAATCTTGTCCATTCAGACCTCCATGTTTATACTAAGCATTAGGAATGAACATTTTACCTAATCATTCCAATTACAGTAGAATGGATTAAGCCAGTTTACCTAAAAGTGCATGAAAGTTTTCAATGATGGTAGGATATTTTAGAAAGATATATAGATCATCATTCATTATTTTTATCATGTTTTTGTGGGGGTTTTTCTAAAGTGACAAATCCATGAAATTAAGCATCAATGAAGATTAAATTTTTTAAGCAAACTACAAAATTTGACAAGAAGTTTATAGTGATTCACAGTACAGTATATTTGGGGAGATTCATCATTGTATGGCTTCATTTTCTTTTTTACTGTTAAGGAAATGATTAGAGTTGAGTCTTTCCAAGTTACTGATATAGTGAAAATGTAGTGATACTTGATAGGCATTCATTCCATTTGCTAAATGACTTGTAAGAAATCGAAAAGGTGGGAAGACACCTGATAATAACAGTTTTAGTAATTACTTTCAAGATGATAAACAGACATTTCATTATTATATATCAACACCTGGACAATGTCTCCACTTCTCAATGAAAACTCCATGAACCTCAAAGTCATCCCCCTGCCAATGGCTCTACCAGCATTTAGTATCCACTGGCAGCTGACATTGTTGGGATACTGTCTGTTGTCTGCCTCCTGAATAAACCCAGGAGACTGGATCAGTCCTTCATCTGCTGAAATCTCCAAGTTACAACCTGACACAAAAGAGAATTGGTTTTCTACTAAATTTGGTTTATGCTCTAATACTCTATGATGAATCTGACCCGTCTAGGTAAGACAAAAGAATTATAAATTACAGTGATCAGACATTTGTGGTGATTAAAGATCAAATTGTAACTTTTCCAGCTTACAACCTTATATAAAAGTATTCTCCTTAAAAATGACAATTAGGTCACTACAAAACAAAGACAATTAGGACACTACAAAACTGAGACAATTAGGACACTACAAAACAGAGACAATTAGTAATCAATGTAATATATAATAATCTCAAAGTAAATTTTAATGATCAAGATCGAGCTATACTGAGACTCTAACACACACTAAATATCACTATTAAGTTTACCTTTCTGGAAGCGGAGTCTGAATCCTTTACCATTTCCCATGTTAGTCTTCATCCTTATCTGTATTGTTCTACTTACAGAAATATATATACTTGGATTGGGTACAGATGTAAGATGGTACAATGCTACTGGAGAATTAAACATATCACCATCTCTTACTGTCATTGATCCAGGAATGTCCATCTCCAAAAACTGAAAGTAAGGATTCTAAAAATATCAAAAAGCAAGAATTCTTCAGATTGCTATTAACTGCCTGCTCCAAATGATTCTGCATAGTCACCAGAACATGAAAAACTGATCAATGTTACCTTAAATGTAGGTCATAGAAGCGTTTAATACTTCTAATGTAAATACACACACATAAAATTTCATGACTGTACACACAGCAGTGTCCAAAAAAATGAGCTTAAATAATACTGCAGCATCAAAAGTAAGTCACTGTGATACATAGCTTTGCATTGGTGAGTAGTACCTTCAAAAATGAATTTACACAATAAATTGTATGGCTTGCATTCAACAGTGCCAGATAAACTGAGCTAAATACAAAACTTAATGCAAACAATGCAGCAAGAAAAATTGGCCATAATGACCTACTTTGGGTGACCTACTTTTGCCTCTGTTTCAGAGACACTGAGCAAAATATAAAATATTAACGTAATTGCAACAGCATCAAAAGTAGATCACAATGAGCCACTTGTTTACATTGTGAACAGAATGCTGTTAGATAAAAACCTATCAAGTTTCATGATCATATATTATAAAAGTGTCAGAAAAACTCATCAAAAATGTCATGCAACTGCTGAAGCATGAAAAGTCTAGCCAAAGAGTTTTGTAAAGCTAAACCAAGAATTCACTGTCTATACAACTTAGGAGGAACAACAATTTGGTAGCTCAGTGACCACTCATCACCAGTGGGTATCTCAGGTGGTCTCTGTTTTCTCATAAGAACCCCATTTTTAACAACATAGCAAGTTGGTACCTCTGCTGCTTCAGTTTTGCTAATAGCCTTCTGAAACAAACAAGAGAACTCGGGATCTCTTTCTTGTTCAATGACAAGCAATTATCATTTATCACCCTGATTAGAAATGAGAGAATGAGTAGTAACAAGAAGATCACAATGATCAATACTTGTTGGTTGATCAATACTTGGAACAAACGTGACCTCCTCAAAAGCCTAACCAATAAATGTGTCAACCAAAGGAATAATTTTTTCAGCAACTTCTTTCTCCAAACCTCCTTTTGTCATAGTTCTAGTGACTGCTCAAGCAGAGTATAAATCAGGGATTTCATTTTGAACTGGATCAACTTTCTGATCCAAACAAGACTTGTCAATTACAAGTGGATTAACCACAACCTTATCTCCAGCTAAGTCACTGCCTAGGAATAAATGAACACCTTCAATGGACAAAGAATTCACAGCTCCGATAGTCATTCATACTGAAACTAAGTCTGATGAGAATTAACATTACAGAGTGGAATTTGAATTTCTACTCTCTGAACAAGAATACGTTTACTAGAAGAAGACTTCTCAGATGAAGGCAAACTACCCAATAATAAAAGACTCTTAGATGCTCCTGTGTTCCTTAATACTTTAATAGTGATATCATTGGCAGAATCACCAATACGTGATACAGAACCTTTTGACATGAATGATTCACAATTCTCCATAATAAAATCTGACTGGGGTTGGTTTGACCAAACAAATGTATTATTTCAAATTGATGACTATGGCCTTGACCTCTGAGAAACTAGAGCAATTGGAATATCTCTGTCTTTATTATGCTATTTAGTCATTCATTATAGCAATCAGAAATAACATGCCCTGTTTTCTTGCAATAAGTGCACATAGGAAGAGATAAGGATTTTTGATCAGTCTTCTCAGAAGTTTGATCCTTATAAATTATGCCTGAATAAAATTTCTAAGTACTTGTATGAGGCTGAGATGGTTTTTTGCTAGACATCTGCTGACAGGAAGACTTATTGACAATCAAAACTTTGTGAGCAACTTTTTTCAAAGTTTCTACTTATGTTCATCAAGGTAGGTCTTGATATCACCAGTGGCACTATGGCTCAACTCCTCAATCAATATGAGTTGTAATTATTTTAGTTTTTCTTTCTGCATTTTCATTCTTCTTTCCATATCTGCACTGGTGTTTGGACAGTAGATCCATAAACCTAGTTTTCAAGGACAAAAATCTAAAGATTCTAACCCCTCCTGGGTAGAATTGGAAACAAAACTCTCCACCCTAAATGACATTGTGAAAGCTTGTCAGTTTCACTATGTAAAATCAAAAGTACCAGGACAAAGAAATGTCTTAAATAAAAAGAATTTAAACTTTCAAATAAAATTTAAATTTTTCTGAAATATCTCTGAAATTTGAATCCCAGACAAGCCCCTCAATTTTTATTGCAACTCCATGTTCACAAATTAATTAACAGAAAGAGAAAAAACAAGTTTTATAATTAATAATGATATTATTATTAATTATAATTGTCAACATCAATGTAGATCCTACACAATGCATACACTTAATGTCTAAAACAGAACCATTACCTGTATGCAAAATTTACCTATAGACAATTAAATAACAGATATACATGACAATGTGTAATAGATTCCAAGAGTTTGAGAATGCAAAAAATAATGATACCCAAATGTGTCACTCAAGTGCAAAAAATAGGTCACAATGACTGAATTTAGGTATTAATGAGTTATCCTTCTTAAGTTGAATCCACATACCAATTTTCCTAAGTGGAGGTGAAATTCTGTCCAATATATTGTGGGTATAGTAAGCAAATAGCTTAAAATGTAAAATTACTCAATTCTTAGAATTAGGTTTCAGTGATCTATTTTTGCTATGGCTAATTTGCTTTTTAATAATGCATCCACATAGCAATTTTAATAGATATAGTTGAAGCAGGTCTCAAGATGTTTAGAGTGTAATAAATGAAAGAGTAAACAAATGAATAGATGTATTAACAATATGTAAAAGCTAAATTCCCTCCAAGCTCTGCTGGCTAGGGAATACAAGCATGTAAATATAACTAAGGCTCTATTTATAACATTTGATAAACTTCCCTAGAGTGCCTAAGATTGAAACATTGTTCCACAATTTAATCTGTATTCTACCTACAGAAGTCTAACTGAAAGGAAGATCTGAGTCAGTGGAATAAGTGCAAAATGCTTTCATCTCAGGATGACCCATATCAAACACATAATGACCGATATCAAACACATAATGACCCATATCAAACACATAATGACCCATCTCAAACACATAATGACCCATATCAAACACATAATGACCCATCTCAAACACATAATGACCCATATCAAACACATAATGACCCATATCAAGCACATAATGACTCATATCAAACACATAATGACCCAAACACATAATGACCCATATCAAACACATAATGACCCATCTCAAATACAATAAAACATAATACTATTTTCAAACACTCTGAGTTAACATTTTATTTCTATTAGATTCATAATTAAAATTCTGCAGTGGCTACTGAGAAACCTTGATACCAGAACAATCCCACAAGCTTGTAGTCAAGCAGTTTCAATACAGAAAATATATATTTTTCCCCCTCTCTTTTTGCTGATTTGTACAACAGTATTGTGCTGGAACTTGTCATCATTTGTAAAACCTGTGAGATACTGACACCAAGGAAGCCATCAGACTTTATACAAATTCATCAATAAAGTTTTGATTGAAAGCTGTTTTAGTAACAGCAGATTAATGGACAGTATATTAGCATTATCTACAAGGTTTTGAGAACTGTTTACAATAAGATAATCTTTGTCACATTTAGTAAAAATTGGTCATGACTTTGTTTAACTACAGTCTTTGGACCTATTTGGTACATATGCTGTCTATCTGCAAACCTTGACGACAGACTAAGGCAAAAAATACACCAATCTAATAACAAATGGCATTACTGAAGTGATGTTATCTGAGTTTCATTTTAGGTATTAAATACTGCTGTAAGTGAAAAGGGAGATTCCTTATATGCAAGAATGCTCTCACAATATTTGGTTAAAAATGATACAGTTTTTTTTTTTAAATTAAAAAGACACTGTTTATATTACCTGTAGTGTTATTTGTAAGGCAGGTTGGTGAATTGTATACACTGAAAAGACCTTGATGGAAGGAGGCTAGTTACGCAGCACTTGCCAATATCTCATTATATGTGAAAAAGATAGTCATACTGAACCATAAATTAAACTTTCATTTCCTGATACCAATATGATTTCCAACAAATTTGTGCATAAGTGATTATTTAAGGTTTCTTTCAGATGACAACATCACAAATTCAAGGAAGAAAATAATGTTAATCACAACAAACAATGCATACAGAGATGATGGACAATTCATCAAATACAGTGGGCATGCCATAAACTAACAATTCTGTTCCTGCCAATTAGTAATTTATTTATACATTGTAGCTGTGTAATGAGGGTTTACTCTTTTCAGTCTTTAGGTAAATTTTATGCATATTTTCTGACTAGTAAACTATTTAACCCTTTTCCATTAAAGTCTTGATGTTTACAAGTCCACTGAAGTATTATCTCATTCCTTTTCATACATTACACTAACAGGGCACTAAAAACAGAAAAAACACCATTTTTCATACAGTACACTATTCTTATACAGAATATGTGAAAATCCACCAAACTAAACTGTATACAAGAAAAAGGCAACTCCTCACCTCAATTGATATGACATCATTGTCACTAGTAATTGTCCACTCCAGGTCAAGATTCAGTAGACTGGAGAACTGGCCATAGAAAGGAGATCTAAGCTCCTGCCATGTGGTTGTGGCTGTTAAGTTTCTGGATCTTTCCAGCTCAGGGATGTCTGAGAGAGAAAATTCAAAAACATCTAACTACCTTTGTCCAGAAAGAGGCTTAAATACATGTAACTACCTATTGTGTGCAGAAAGAGGCTTAAATACATGTGACTACCTACTGTGTGCAGAAAGAGGCTTAAATACATGTAACTACCTATTGTGTGCAGAAAGAGGCTTAAATACATGTAACTACCTACTGTGTGCAGAAAGAGGGCTAAATTGGCCAAGTCAAACAGGAAAACATGATCACCTCAAATTTGTCATACCTAAGAAGCATCTGCAAGGGATAAGAATCACATCTATAGTCCTATGATAAAGGTAATTCAGCCTTCTAAAACTGAGTAGGATGCTTCATATTCTCTTATCATCATTTTTTCAAATAGACAAACCAGTTCTGCAAATCTAAACATGTGTCTCTATCAGTATTATAACCTGATACCTCCACAAATGAGGGCATAAAAGTCTGTGTGTATGTTAATAATTTTCAGGCCGTTAAAAACAGACAAGGAATTTATAATGAAGACACTATTGTTGCCTTTATAATATTCATTACAAAATTTTTTATTAATGGTTAACTGATTTGACTGCCTAATAATCCTAGGTCAAGAACCTCAAAGTCCTTAATAATTATTTAGTGCCCTTCAAAGTATTGAGAAAATTCATTATATGTATGAAGGCATTTTTTGGGCAGTATTAAAACAGAAAAAAACACACCATTTTTCATTTTCATACTGTAGAGAAAACTGAAAATACAGATGTTGAATTAGTAAAGATAACAAATGATTTCTTATAGTTTTAGTTTCTATAAGGTTCTGAACACTGAAATTTTTTTTTTAAAAATTCAACAATTTAGATAATTGACACATTTTGAGGAAATGAAACAAGCATTTTTACTGTTCAGTCAAATTAATCATAATATCAAATTACAATGATGATCTACAAATAAATCTGGTGAAAATATAGAAAGAAGAATGAGTACAAAAGTAGCATTCATCTACACTAAATTAGGATTTCTCTCTTTCTCCCTATCTCTCTCTTACACATGCATTAATGAATTCTTACCAACATGATTTTACAGAACCTTAAATCAGTTTTACAGATAAAATACAAAACAGTTGAGCACTTATAACAGAAAAGAACAGAACTTAACTTTTTTGGCCAACTAAGATCCAACAATAGACATGTGAGATTAAGTACAAATGCAGATAATCAAGGATGGTGGTATAACAGATGGGAAAGGAAAGAGTAGAAAGATAGTATGATCAATATTTTGGAATACATGTCAAAATGTGATGAAATAGAAACATACAGTACTATTATGAGTTTACACTGGAACAGAATTATTTAACTATCTGTTCTATAAATTTACTTAATCTAATTTCTGTGTTAACGTCTGTGTTTCTTTGATGCATTAATTTTGTTTATTTTTCTTACATATTGTCTCCTTATCTCAGTAAAATACTCACATTAAAATAGATAGTGAAATTCATGACCTATATTTTGTGGCTCACAATTCACAGCTTCTTTCTGATATGTCCAAATACTGGCACTTTTTGTTATATGGAACTTTGTTAAAGATATTCTACACTTTTGTAGGAGGTGTGCTGGAAATGTTTTCAAGTTAACAAATTTTGTAAATATCTGGTATGTTCTACTTTTAGAAGGGGGCCAAAGCTAGCAGAGTGGTCTAAGCCATTTGCCTTTACTGATCATTGTAAAGTCACCACTGTCCGCATGGATTCAAGTTTCAGGTTCGATCAATGTGGGTATGTATGAAAGCTGCCAGTGGCTTCCCACATGTCAGCGGTTCTTACTGATGTTTTCCTGTGTTCTTACTACATGAAGTAATACTGATCACCATGTATAGCCTATCTTGCACTGAGAATTAATGGCACTAAACCCCCAAATAATAACAACTACCTTTATAGGAATAAAAACACTAGAACGCCAAATGCTGACTACCAGAGCCTGATGCTGCTGTAGTCAAATGATAACCTTTTAGTTGATGCTTTGTGAATATTAATCAAATGTTTTGAGTTATTTTCTTTATAAATGAATGATTTACTTATGAAAACCATGCATATATAAAAGCTCTAACTACCTTTTTTCTCCTTGATTCTTTTATCCTGCTGATATCCACATGATTGGTAAAAAAAATCCATGAATTGAACATTAGACACATTTTTAAACATTAAAATTTATCTGTCAGTCTGTATACAACGTTATAGGACAAGCAAGCACACATAATAATTAAAAATGTTTAACTGGTCATTATGTTCTACTACTTCTTAGACTGTTCTTGGTAGCATTTGTAAAAGTAGTTTTGCTTTACACAAAGATGGACATTACACCGCTTGCATATTAAGGACACCTCATACTGCCTGTTTTCTTCTGAACACTATTTGCATCACTCTGTTTTTTTCAGCTTGTGTGACCTACCATTTTAAGTGAAATAAAAATCAGGATGCTAAAGAAAAAAATCTGGATTTGGATTTAAAAGAAACAAAATAAGTGTTTGCCACATATATTTACGAAAAACATTACAAATGAATAGACATTGCCATTGTCTTATGATATTTACTTAATGTGAAAAATGTATGCTACAATCATTTTTCCATTTTCATCTTTTTGTGCTGATATTTAGAGAATTCAATTAACACACTAAATATCAGCATAAAGGATTAAAATGGAAAAATGACAGATTTTCATGGTATGACTGTAGTGTATTTCTTGCAGATTTCTGCACCACTTTCGCTCTCTTTGAAGGAGGTGCAGCCATCACAAATCAAAAGGTATTTTCAGGGTGGTGCAATTTTAAAAATCAGAATTTTTGGTGTTAAAAAAAATAAAAAAATCTAAATTTTAAGATTATTAAGCAAAGAAATAGGGATGATCCCCAGCATAGAGACTGGCTTTTTGTCATCAACACACTGTCATCCCTGTTCTTTAATTCTGATGACTGTATTACCTCTGGCATTCCCTTTCAATATGATCTTTCTTTTTGAAGGCATTAACTTTTTTCTTTCCTTAGCAATTCAAAGAGTACCAGACTTGGGAAAAAAATTGTACATGTAAACTACATGAGATTTCCCTTCTACTTTCTCTGTAAAATCTGTTGCAACATGGGCAACAAGGACTTCATCTTTGGTACTTTCAGTCTGCCCTGCTTTTCTCTATAAATCTGGAACTTGTGCACATATCCAATGTGTGGGTCTGTCCATTCCTAACACTTTTATTTCAAATTTAGTCAGCTATGCTGGCAAATATTGCTTAAAGGATCACTGAACATTCTTTCACAAACTTCTCTTGTAAAAATTTCTGGACACATTTTGGAAACTTCATTGATAACAATTCTTGTGTGACAGAACTTGTCAAGTCCAGGTTTGTGTCTTGATGGATTCAGCCTGGTGTATTTACATGGAAAGACCTGGACAACTATTCAATATGTAATATGGTTCATAATTTGTTGGATACTGAATATCTGGATGGGCCATGCAGACTGCAAAGCTAGGGTATAGGCTGGAATTGCCAGGACTGACATAATCAAATGTATGCCTAGCAATGCCAATATTTCTTCCACTGTTATAGATTGCCAGAGTGAACTAGCCATCAGTTTGTGCCACAATTTCTTCAAACAATGCTTGGGAAAAATATTTAAAGAAAAAATCAATTTCTTTCTTCCTCTCATCCAAAATGAAAGCTGGGCCAACACTGTTATGTAAACTCTGTGACTTCTGAGTGTGTGGCAGTGTGAATTTTCAAAAAGGTTACTTGACAATCATCAGATATGACAAACAATGTAAAAACTTGAAAACAAAAGGATTATAGCATTACTTTAAATTAATGAAAGAAAAGATGAATACAATTTGCATGTCATAAAGAAAATTCACTAAGGTTGTGTGGAAAACAAATAAAAAAAAACAAATAAAAAAATGAGAAAACTTTCATCATTGCATTCCATTTATCAAGACAATGAAACAAGAGGCATACATACTTGTTGTCCAGTCAACGCTAAATCCTGCTGTCCTGATGATACTGTCATCCGTTACAAGGCGGATGAATATAAAGTTATTGGAAGAAAAGAAAGTGCTAGGTTGAAGAATCCCCGTCATGTTAGCCAGTAGTGTGGATGTAATGAAAGAAAGGCTACTGCTCCCTGTCCACACCTGTAGGAAGTCTGCCATCTCCTCTATATTCACAGCTGGCAACTGGAAGACAAATGCCATACCTGTACATGTGCTTAATTACATATTAAGTTCTTGTTTAAATCAATAACTTATAAGACACCAAAAATCAAATACATGTTGTTTTAGTTTGGGAAATACATAAAAGAAGTTTGTTTAGGAATACACATAAGAAGTGTGCTTAGCAAATACATAAAGAAGTTTTTAGAATGTTGAATGAATTCCTCAATTTAAATTGTCTGAGTTAAATATAACCCAATGTCTTGTGAATTACAGTTATTCATGACATTTCACCATCATGAAGTCATGTTTAATGTTTTAATGGCATTATGTGCTGTTGAAATGGAGATTTTGTGGGGGTTAAACCAGTTTTTATAGTGTAATGCTTACCTCTTGCTATTTGTGGAGCTGGCACATTGCTGGGCAGAAAATACCTCAACCATATGCCAAGAATCTGTTATCCCAATAGGGTGAACCAGAAGATTCTAAACACCTTGATCAAGTGCACTGTCCTCCTTTCTTTCTCTCTCAGCTGTTTCTCGTTTGCCAAAAGGGGCAACTGGAGTGGACACAATTGGTTTACCTAGGGGAATCACATCTGTTGTGGAGTACAAGGTCCCCAGAAAGAAAAGGAGGAGCAGACAACCTGGTCACTACTTCTGGTGCTTCCAACAGGGACAGGATCATGCATGCTCTGTCCCAAGAGACATGGACTAATCATGTTCTTGTGGAAATTAATCCCCCACTGGCTAAGTGATATCCAAGAAACAAGCTAAGCCATCACCTTGTGTGCCCCTTTTGAAGGCTATGAAATGTTTAAGCAAAATAAGGATTCATTTAATTAAGATTTTTTTTTCTGAGTTTATTGTGTTACAAACAGTCAGTTGCCAATTCACACAGCAAATAACACCTGAAGGGCATTATATAAGCTGTGTGAGTGAGCAAATGACAGTTTATACCATGATAAACACAGAAAAAAGAAATTAATCTGTAATAATAATAATAATAATAATAATGAGGACTTTGTATAGCACCTAATCTTTAGAAGCTCTAAGTGCTTTACAACATTTGAGAACACTTAAAAAACATATATAATGATATGATTACAAAAATAAAAACAAACACCACAAATTTAGAAACAGAAAACATGCTGTAAATATTTAAGGTAAGGATACATTATAAGGATACATTATTAAGTCTTTAAGTCTGTTCTTGCAGTTGAAATAGGCGAGTTTTAAGAGTGCTCTTGAATGAGATCACTGTGTCTTTGTGTCTAAGTGCAGTGGGCAATTCGTTCCACATTGCTGGGCCCTGGTATGTAAAAGAACGTTGTCCATATGATTTCATTTTCACTACTTCCGGTGCTTCCAATAATAATTGCAATTCTGTATAATTTAATTAATTCTTTTATTAATAGTTTGCTTTTATAAAGATATTTTGCATCCATTTTACAACCTTATTTAAGCATATGAATTCCTGTTGACGGCTTCTGCTGTTTAGCTATTTAAAGAACCATGGATTCATCATCAACATAACAGCTACATCAACATTAAAGAAGTACATGTGTTATGTATATTTAATTTAATTGTTTGTCTGTTAGTTTTAATTTTTATTTATTCCATTACATGTTATTGTAATGTAACATTGTTTACCTGACTTGACCTTGTCCAAAACTGAGTTCAGTTCTGTTTGACCTGATTGGCTTTTTTTAAAAAAAAATTTTATTTCATTTAGGTAAACAACTAACAATAGCTTCATGATATTCTATGTGTGTGAGGTCATTGACCAAATTATTATTCACATAAACAAGAAGGCGCAAACATGTTAATCAGGGTCAGGGTTTTGGAGATCCCCAAATCAATTTAATAGGCTATTGTGTTGTAAGTAAACAAAGATTATTCTAGAAAGTTATTTTCCATTAGGTAATGGTTGTTTTTTGACAATGCTAATGTGACCTGAAGTCATGCAGAGAACTATATTATCTTGTGACTGCGAGAATTTTACTAGTTGTGCTCTAACATCTAGCACTATAAGTTACGTTGTGCCCAGTTTGGGCTGAATTTTATCTTCTTCAAATTACTGAATTCAATTGATTATTTTCTCTGAAAATACAAAAGTGCTCTGGCAAAATTCTTTGATTAAGACATTCATTGGAATTTATACTAAATTCAAAGCTGGAATAATATTTATGCGATTCAACAAGAGACTGCTGACACATCAGGACGATGCAGACCATAACAGACATGTCATTGCCTTCAATTTTAAATCTCTTCAGGACTTGAGCTCAGTTTCATTCAGGACTTTTTATTACTAGGACTTGTGTTTTTAATTCTTGCATTATAATTTGGATTTAATTCACAATACCGTAAGTTCTTTTTTCTCATTTTTCACTTTGTATTTTAGGGAAATAAATTATCTGTTAAATTTTACAAAGCTTGTTGTTTTCACTCTTTTCTGTTACCTATTTTAAAAGCATAGACTTGTAACACATGTAATTCCACTAATCATAAGTGATCTAAGGATGAAGGGCAGCAACTCTTGCACATTAGCTCCACTTTCTGCCTATAGGTGGTGCTAGTTTAAAACTGAGCAAAAGATCATGTAGCGGGATGCTGGCATCATGGGGAGGATGCAAGGGCATTAAAATAATATCAAGTAAATATTCCAGTGTTACGTATATGTAATTAAATTGCTTGTGTGTTAGTTTTAAAATTCTTTTTTATTTATTTTTGTTTCATTACATTTTATTGTAATGATTATTTTCACGGGATTCAAAATTCTTTTACAGTAATGTTGTTTATCTAAGACGTAAAACATGTTACATTTGCAATATTTTTAGTTTACCTTGGTCCGCAGTAGTGTAAGCGCTACGCGAAAACGATTGGCTATTGCCAGGGTCATTTCTTCTAGTCTGAATAAACAATGTTTTATTTTTAAATTTATTTCAGAGTGATAGTAGACAGGGGTTCTTGTTACGTGACAAATTGCATTTTTGCTATTGCGTTGTTTCCAGTATTAAGAGATCACGTAATCTATCTCGCGAGAACGGGATGATAATTAGGGTGAATATATAACTCTTCCTGAGCGTTCATCAGTTAGTTGTATTACGGGAACCTTGAAGACCTGGCCTATCTATTGTTGAAACCAGATTGTTTCTGAAGTTCATTTGTTTTTGGAATTTAATAATTTATTCTCTAGAAAACCTAAACGAGTGTAGTGTTTTATAAATTCTGGGAGAAAGAAATTCAGTGGAAATTTATTCTGGAATTATTTGGAAACATAAACTGTGATTCAGTTGAGGAATTGTTGCTATTTGTGCATGGACCACATCAGTCGTCATCACCTTCCATATTTGCATGTCGGCGAGATTTGAACTTGGATTCTAATAGAACTATTTAGTGACAGGACTTGTACTTTTCATTCATAGGATTAAATTTTGGATTATATTCACAAACCGTAAGTCCTATTTCCAATTTTTACATTGTTTTCTAGGGAAATAAATTATTTTGATAAAATATACAGAGCTTGTTGCCTTCACTCTTTTCTCTTGTTATTATTGTATGAGCCTGCATGTAACACTAGGAAAAACAAAATTTAAAAAAAATTTGCTTTTTCTTCTGAATACATTCCCCAATCACAATCATGTTAGGAGAATAGGTAATTGGTGAAGGGAATGTTGAGCATTTAACATATATCCCAGGTAACCTCTGAGGAGAAATGATTGGATTCCCCATCTGATGGTTAACCCACTCTCCTAACTGCAGAAGACAAATGGAGGTAACATGATTTATGTCTGGAAAGAAGAAATATTGAGATCCTCTTTACCTTATAAACTTTCCAGGCAAATCCAAAAAAAAGCTGCACAGGGTGCTCATCCAGAGGTTGTTACTGTGGAGCCAAGTCTCACTGATAAAACTCTACTGAAGTTTGACTGTGCATGCCGACTGATGGCACTGAAGATATCTTTGACAGAGATATGACAGTCAAGGCAAGGCTCCCAGACATTGCTCTGATCTCTTTAGCAGAGATCTTCATGAGGCTACTCTATTCTAGTGATATGTTAGTGTATACCCTGTATTACCCACTTCAACCATGATGACAGGGCTTGAGGGCTTATGTCCTGTTTTCAAGATCTGATGGGAGAAAGAGGAGTCTTTGAACTCCAAAATCTTGCTAAGTCCACTTCTGAGGAAGTCTGAGCACATGTATAGGGCCCTGTTTGAAAGCCTCTTAGATTGTGTTACTACAGGAGAGAGGTCATATGATGACCTTCGATTGCCCACTGATAGCAACCAATCCCACTGAAATTTGGTTGCATCATAAGGGCCACTGAGCCATCTGAACAAAACTGAAAGCAGGCTGGGTCAACAGAGACAGAACATAATTCACTGACAGCATGCTGAAGCAAAACCTATCAGGAAACAGGTTTTGTATTAAAGAAGCTTTAGCAAGGACCTTGCTAAAGGCTATAATTTGTTTGAAATCAGTCAAGTAAGAGCCCAGGAAAGATACCACTTAGGAAAACAAAGTGAGTGATTTAGGCCTGTGCAAGTCAAAGTTGGACAATAAGTAGAAAAGGTCAAGATCCTCCCTACTATGATGATGGAATATGCCCTTAATAGTAATCAGGGCCAATATTTTCTCCTCTAAAAGGCAAAGAAAAAAGTCAGCAACTTTTGGTACAAAAGCACTCAAAAGGATATCTCATGCATTTCTTTCCATGAGTGAGGGGTTTCTGTTGCAAGGTTCTCTGTCTGGATAAAAGCAAAGCATGAAGGGGAAGATAAAGATGGAACACTTGGATCCAAGTGTGGCTGAGAAGATTCTGCCTGGCCAAAATCTTTCTGGGTAAATCTATCACTAGATAGGAAAGTTCTTTGATCCAGGATTTGACCCTGTGAAGAGGGGCAATCAGAATCATTTTGCACTCATGACCCCAGAATCATTTTGCACTCATGACCCCAGAATCATTTTGCACTCATGACCCCAGAATCATTTTGCACTCATGACCCCTCAATTCTGTATAATCTTTGAAATAAGATAATTAAGGGTAAGCAAATGGCCACAGACCCTCCCAACTGTGAGAAAGATAATCAGTAGACCAAGCCTTGGGATCCAGTAACAAAGATGGGCATTTTATGATTCCACCTGGTTGTAAAAGATGAATCATCAGATGCCCCCAACAGCTGCCAAATCTGATGAAAGACCAATTGAAAGACCACTCTATGGATAATGGGTCTTATACCAGCAAGATTGCTGGAAGATATATTCCAGAAAAATATAAGAAAGGTTGTGAATTGCCCAGGTCACTGGTCTTGGCAGATAGATTATCAGCAAATTCCTAGAAATTTTCCAACTGCAGGAAGATGGCAGTAAGGACTTTCTCTTTGTCAAAATCAACTGAGGCCTTGACACTTGTATGCTTGTGTTGAAAAGGGGTTGGTAGACATTCTGCAACATCCCAAAATTCTTAAAGCTATCTAGAGGTCTCCGAGCATGAACTGTCATCAGGTTTATCCCCACATTAATTGTGTAGGTCGTCCTGGACAGGATTGAGATGAATATCCATAAAATACGTTCCTAGAGGCATAGACAAAGCATGGCCATCATCTCTAACACTATCACAACTGTATGGTAAGGTCACAGTCAATATGGCATCAAAACTGAGGTGTGGCTGGACAGTACAGATTTTGAGTTGGATAGTAGAACAGTAAGGTTGGCAGCCAAACAGACATCAAAACTGAGATGTGGCCAGACAGTTTGGATTGAGAGCTGGATGGCTGGATGGTACAGCCAACAGCTGTGATGATGTGGATATACAGCACAGCTCATTCCAGTTATTTATAAACCCCATGCACCCAGACTTACAAACCCATAAGCCATGCTTGGACAATGTTGGGGGGGGGACTCTCATCATCTGGGCTGCCTAGAATTGGGTGGAAACTCCCCTAAAGTATCGAATTTCTCCAAATGTAACAGCATCCATGACAAGTCTGGTGAAAAACATCAGTACCCATGGTCCTTTGATTCTCTATGTTCATGGCATCAGTACTCTCGGTCCTTTGATTTATCATGTCTCTCTGTTTCTTGCAGTTTTCCTTAGAGCTGTCAACCATGTATTCTCTGACCAACTGGCGCACATACAGCACTTAACTAACAATGACAGTCAAAGGATTCTTACTGGATTTAGCATCATAGTTGATTCTGAAACAATGAAGTAAAAAAGAGGGGGGGAAAATAATGCGTAGTTACTTGCATTAAAAAAGCCAGAGACACCAGCTATACCAAGGGTGATAAATAATATAGTGTGAACATGAAATTCAGCATGCTGAGCCATGCAGTCAGAGAATGCATAAGCTAAGTCTGCAAAGGGAAAAAAATTCATATAACTATAGTCAAAAGTACAAAAAAATAAGGTATATCACCTTTAAAATAATCCTGAATACATCTGAAAATAACAAAATACTCAATGAATGGAGTGAAAATAGCACATATATCCAATTGTTTTTGGGACATGAAGTGAACAATGTCAGTTCACAAGAAAAAGCTTACACTAGGAGCACCTGTAGGTAGCAAGGAGAAGTAATAGGCAAGAGTTATTGCCCTTTGTCTATACTTTTTTTAGACAGAAAAGATGAATTTTCATCATTTGGGAGGGCTGGATTCAGGAGGTAGCAGGGCTTATATTCCAAACATTAATGTAACTGAGGAACAAATTTGAAGGAGAAATCTTCACTCAACAAAAGCAATTACAATTATTAAAAGTATTTATTGATTTACTCACAGAATCTAGAATTATAGTGGTAATGGAAACAGGGAATTATTATCTCAAGTTTGAGCTATAGAATATGCATATTCTTACATCTGTTTTTATTCTCTTGCCAACTGCTGCTTCAATAGTCCAAACACATTCCCTGCTAGACCTAATGCCTGATACTTGGAACCTGTCTGATATTCTTCCTCGAGTAGTTACAAGAAAGTGGCATTTGAGAGCTGAAATAAACAAGACAAGTTCATCTAATGGCATAATTCTGTGTATGGCTGCCTCAATCAGGTAATGAACTATCATTGGTCCACCAATTTTACTTATTACAGGCAGTAACTCTTTCATCTACAACAGGGTACTTTTTCAAAATACTGGCTCTGCTACCTACATATGTCACAAGTTGATGTGGAATACATTAGATCAACAACCCTGAGTAGCAAAGACAGTTTCACATGCCACATACAGGTGTTTTTCACCTAAGAAGATTGATAAAGCTGATAATAATAATAATGGTGATAGTGCTAATAATAATAATAATAATGATAATAATAATAATAATAATTTTATTGAAATAGGGTAACACAATTAGCAGAAGAACTAATCTACCTTGTGGAACTCATAAAAAAGAACTTAATTACATTCAAATGTACATGTAAACATGCACATGCATGCCTAAACATAGTAGCATCTACATGTATAAACAAAATATATTTACTTTCTTTCCTTTCACCAGATGAATACTCACCCATACATATTGAAGCCACATAGTCAATATACATGCAAAATGCAATTAGTGACAAAATAGATCAGTAGTATATTTAATGATGCCTAAAGGTAATCATCAATACCAACACATGTACATATGTTTTCATTCTCATTTTAACTGCATCTCTGAAGCCAGTGGATATATTGGGTTTGGAAGAAGGAAAATGAGTGGGCATTTCTAATCTCAACTGGAATACTATTCCAGAGCAAAGTTCCAGAGTATTGTAAACTTATTTTTGAATAATTCCTTATTTGGTTTGGGAAATTTATACTGTTTAGTAGACATGGATCACAGGTGTGGAGTATTACCAGGTAGCCTATACTGGAATAGTGATAGTAAATATTCAGGAGCACTATTATTGGATATCCTGTACATTTATTTGGCTTTTCGCAAATGGATTCGGTCTTTAATAGGTAATATTTTTAACTTACCAGCTAAATTTTCCTTGCTTTCTTTCTGGATTGATATTAACCCAAATGCTCTTTTATTAAGATGTGCTAACTTTACTATGTTTTTATCATTTGAATTACCCCATACTGTATTACAGTAATCTAAATAGGGTTGTATGTAATTGTTATAAAATAGATTTCTGTGCCTTTCTGGGAGAAAATGTCTTATCCTACTAAGAAGCCATAAACTTGAATTGACTTTTTTACTGATATGTTTAATGTGTTTGGTCCATGATGGGTTATTATCTACTAAAACACCAAGTAGTCTGTCATAACAGACCATTTGCAAATTTTTATCCTTCCATGTCATCACTATCAGATTTGTTCTTATCTGACATGTTGATATAATTAATATTTTAGTTTTACCATTGCATGTACACCAGTTTGTTTAGGGAATTCTTAAAGAAATTTCCAGTTCATGCTTTGTGGTTTGGATGTCTGACAATGCTGTCTGCTAGTAAAAGTGGTAGGTCATTAATAAATAATATTAACAGTAATGGACCTAGAATTGAGCCCTGTGGTACTCCATATCTACTTGTTCCAGGTTCAGACAGAACATTATTTATATAAACATGTTGTTTTCTCTCACTTAAGTATGAAGTAAGCCATCTAATTGTGATTTTATCACATGTGGTAAATTTTCATTTTCTTGAAAATGATTTCATGATCCACCATGTCAAAAGCTTTCCTGAAATCTACAAATACAGATCTTATTATTCTACCTTGGTCAAGTGCTTGAAGCCATTTATCAGTTAGGGAGATCAAGGCAGTCTCCTATTAATGTTTCTGTCTAAAGCCTGATTGATTAGGGTGTAACAGCAAGTGTTTGGTTAAATATGACACGAACGAGTCATGGACATGTTTTTCAATCAATTTTGACAAGTTTGGTAGTATTGAAATTGGCCAGTAGTTATCAGCATTATCCTTAGAACCAGATTTGTGAATAGGAGTTACTTTTGCAGTTTTCCATATTTTGGGGACTGATGAGGTTGCAATACTTAAATTGATTATGGATGTTATGCTATCAGAAATATCTGAGGCATACGTTTTATTGAGTCATGGACCAATCTGATCAAATCCTGCAGCTTTCTTGATAAAAAGTTCAATGAGACATTTTTTAACAAAGTTTTTTTTTGTACTGGTGGTGATAGAAAAACATTCTTCCTTAGGGATTTTGCTCCTGCAGAACATTTTATTTCATTCAAGTTGCTTTCTATCACTGGTTCCTATAACTTTGTGGTAATGTTGGTGAAAAAAATCATTGAAAACATTTGCAATGTCAGTGTCATCAGTGACTATGGTGTCCTTTGTGTTCCCTCAATGAGTTTATTGAAAACCTTCCAAACAGAATTTGTGTTGCTCTTTTTGTTTTCAAGCATATATTGATAATAAGGGGGTTTTTTTAGCTTTTTTAATCATACTTATTATTTTATTTCTCCATACTTTATTCTGTGAATAGTTACCCATAACCTTGAATTGGTTTCATGTTTTCATGGCATCATTTGTTTTCAATAGTAAGTCAATTAAGTTGGAATTCATACTTTACTTGATGTACTTTCAGTGGTGCATGCTTAGAGTCTACGTCAACCATAAATAAGTCAGCTCACACCCTCCGAGCTTCATCTATGTCATCAAAAGTTTGGATAATATTCTATGGAACATTATATAGGTCATCCAAAAATTGTTCTTCATTAAATTTTTTTAAAGATCTGTAAGTGATAGTTTTGTGTGTGTTTTTCCTATTTCTCTTGCATTTTACCTTTCTTGTCAAAAAAGTAGGGTAGTGGTCACTATGACCAACATTTGGTATATTAACATAAGTCACATTGTCTGGTAGGTTGGTATAAATGTGATCAATAGGAGCACTTGATATTTCTGTTACCCTTGTGGGTTCTGAAACAAACATTCAAATATCTGAACAAGAAAACTTCTGGCAAATATTCAAATCAGAAATTGGTATTAAAATATTTGTTTATCACTTATTACGAAACACATCCACTTTTAATGTACCTTGAGAGTTAATCAAACATCAAGATGGCCCCTGCAATATGTAGTCTTACTTCACAACCATACCTATCATGGCAACAAGTTTTCTGCCTGTTTCTTATTTATGACATTGCAAGGATTGTCACCAGTAATGTCAGATAAATAACAAAGGGGAAGAGAACTCCCCACTATCTACATATGCTCTAAATGTAGTTAACATGAAGCTGATGACCTAATGGCTGCCATTATGATTAACCATGCAGAGTTACATGGGACAGTTTCAATGTTTGGCAATCCCAATTGCTGTACAGCAGTATGACATCTAATCCAATATGAAGTGCAAACACCCTCCTATTTCATTAAACATAAAACATCTACATACTGAGATTTGTTCAGTAGCTAAAGTTCACAAATGAATTTACCATAATTATGGTTTCATTATTTTTCCATAATATTTGTTCAGTATGATCATAAGTGAAAATTCTAGCTTTCCTAAAATTATTTCTGATAAATACACACTACATATAATCAGATGCAAATGTTTCATAATTTTCAGGGTGGTCGAAGTTGACTGATGATGAAGACAAACCATGTGACTGATGTATGTCAGTGATGATGCTTTTCTTCTCAAGATGTATTGTCATATATATTGATTTAGAATATGGCATACCCTCTTACAGAGTACCTAAAACATCATCAATTTCTTCAAAGATTTGTACTCTATTCCATGAAATCTGTTTCAGATCTTCTCAGAATTTAACAGTATCAAAGTTTCAAAAAGATCTATAAGTAATGGATTTATGTACTACTGTAATGTAATTTGGGGTAATACCTCTAATTCAAACATAACTAAACTTTTAAGACTCCAAAAGAGAGTATACCATTAATTCTAGAGCAATTTATAGACAATTTCCAGGACACAATGAATAATATAAAAAGTTTAACAATACATGAAAGAATATTTCTTTGATTGATGTATAAAGTGTCCAGAAAAGCCATCCCAGTTTACATCAGCAACATCTTTCACAACAGAGATGCTGACGGTACTCCAAATTTAAGGGCCATTAGAAGTTCAAATTTCATTATACCAAGGCCAAAGAAGGAATTGCTAAAATAGTTTTCAATGTACTGATCCACTGGTATGGAACAACATTCCCAGTGACATAAGGCATATGCCAAGCATTTCTTCTTTTCATAATCAATGTCTCAAATAGATGAAATCTTAAGACAATTGAACACTTTTAGTAACTTAAGTACTGCCTGCTTTTCTTTACTTTTGCATCATTTTCTCAGTTGAATATTTCAATACAGGATGATATTTTATATTTTATATAATTGTGTTTCAAAGGTGGAATGACACATAAACAATCCCACCTAAGACTCAAGGTGTCAACTGCTCAGGCCCTCTAATCTGGTATTGGAGAGATATCAATGATTATCTTGACGTTCAATGAACATGTCCACTAAAGGTTGCACCTATATCTGGAAAAGTGGCTCTGTTATCAAGTGATAACCACACAATCCCCTCTGGCCTGTCTGACAGGGCATTCCTCTTGCCAGGAATAAAGAAGAACCAGAGAAGAATCTCATCTGTGGCAGCCCAATGGAGGAGGTTCAAGACTTCCACACAAAGAAAAGAAGCATGTGTACTTCCCTGATACCCGAGGTATGCTACTAATGAATTGCTGTCAGAGGCAACCATAATGCAACAATGCCTTGTGAGGCTGACATCCCCCAGTAGGGCTAGAAACACTCTCCTCATTTCCAAGTTGTTTATGTGATATAATATTTTAGTGTGAATTGTGACTCCACTGCAACATTGGTCTCAATCTGACCACCAATGCAGGTTGTGGTGAAAACAGTGGAATCAAATCTGATCCAGGGTCCTTGTTCAGTAATGTGAGGTGGATATCTCCCAGAAGAGCTAGAAAGACTGCCCTCATTTTCTAGTTGTGAAGGGTAACTTTTCCAGGACTAAAATCCTTGAATATCTAATCCTTCTGACTCCGGTGAGCACCCAATCCCAAGTCTATGATTTGGTGTGCAGAAAGGTGTGGGTTCAGGGGTGTGAATTGTGGCTCCAATGCAAAACTGGTCTCGATTTAACCACCAGTGTAGTTTGTGGTAAAAACTTCATTCCAGTGGAATCTGAGCTGATACAGGATCCTAGTGTGGTCTCCAGTTTGCTACAAACAGAAATTCAAGAGGGCACAAGTAATGTCTCTATAATGGAACCAAGTCTGCATTAAGTTTAGAAGCCCTGGGACAGAGAGGTTAAAAAGACTACAATGATATCTATACCAGATCAACAAGCTCTCTCCCAAGGCTGGTAAAGAAATTAATCTCCACGTATATGAAGTCCTGAGAAGGGATGAGATCAGGCCTCTCCTGATGTGGGACAAAACTAGGACAAGTCACCACTGACCAACAGATATGTCCTTGAGATAAGAAGAGAAAGAGAGGATACTGTGGATTAACAAGCTGTCAAAATACTGAAGGATGGGAATCCTAAATTACCTCAGGTGGGCAGCAGCCACCCATTCACTCTGGCAACAGCACTGGGGGGGTCAAAGTTAAACAGAACAGCTCAAAATTGAAAAAACCTAGGTTGCGGCAAAATTGAGGTATTTCCTATGTTTAAGGAAGATGGGGATGTGAAGGTAAAATTCTTGAAGTTTAATGGCAACTGCCCATTAAAAGGTTCTTACAGCATTAAAAGGATCTTACAGCATTAAAAGGATCTTACAGCATTGTTCTTCAATAAAAACATTTTAAAGCAGAAAGGTCAATCTGTGACCTTTTCTTCGCAACAAAAATATCCAGGAACAGAAGGCTTGAGCCAAATCATTTCTCTTTGTAAGATTGTGCCTTTCCACCTTTCCAAAGAAAGGTATATACTTCTTCCCCTAATTGAGTCATTTTGAACCAGAAGACAAGCACCCATGGACCAGCCAATCTCTGGACCATTGAAAAGCGCAATAGCAGCAGAAGATCTGGATGAGATGTTAACCCCACAAATTCCCTCCAGAATCCTCAGTGCTAGAAAGCTTCAGCCACTGGTCTGGAGGAAGAGACAGTACATTCTGTTCACTGCCTTATGAAATGTTCAAAATTCCTCCTCCATCACCTGGCCTGACAATGGAGCAGGAGCTACCATCACCACTGGTCCTCAAAGAACTCATTTCAATCCATCTTGACAGAGATAATATCACCTTTCTAAGCCCACTCCAGAGGCAAATCTGGATGGGCAAAGTCAGCACGATTGCTGATCCCTGTCAGTTTCTCTAGGGAGTTAGTGGCAACACCACTTCTTTTCTTACCCTGGTTAAAGAAGTTGGAGCAGATAGAGTGCTTATCATATTCACCCTCCCTTGAAACCAAGAAGGAAAATTCACTTCCCCATATCTTCAAGGGATTAAAATGGAACATATGGGATGCTGATCCAGTCCCCTCCCTAGATGAACAAGTAAAGTACAACCAATTCCCAACAGGATTAAACAGTAACATAGAAATATGTGTGCATCAACCCAATTCCTGTTTATAAACCAATAATAAAAACCTGTTGTCTTGTGTTGGACACCCAGTGACCACTGGATAACTGATGTCCACTTCCTGGTGACCAGTTACCAATGCCCAATGATAGGTCACCAGTGCCTGGTGTTCAGTGACCACTGTTCAGAGCATGTTGACAGATCACAGGCCATATACCTGTTCAACAATAACAATATGCTGGACAAGTCCAAGTCATATATATATGAAGAAGATCACTGCTCTTCCTTCTCCGGAAGTCATGATTTGCTGATATTGGTACTGGGACACCAACCTTGAGTGCACAGCTTGTCACTAAGCAAAAGGCACAACTTGCTTTTAAGTTTACTTCCATCCCTGGAAGAGATCAAGGATTAATCACTGATGGTATTATCAGAAACATCAGGGATCCTTGACCCTAAGGTGACCTCCAAACCATGGATGTCACAGAACGTTTTTGCCTTGCAGGTTAGTAGTCTTCCCAACAAGAGAAGGGATCCAGACTAATACTGGGAATGGAGTGGACATCCACTAAGAGAAGAAGGATTATGGACCTTCTTCCTACCCACCCCCATACATGCAGCAACACACAGTTTCACACCTAGTCTGACCAAAGACGACAAATTGGATATCTTTCTGAATGTATACGCCCTACACACACTAAACACTAAATGTTCATGGGGGGGGGGGAGTCCCACAGGGCCTTGATGTGCCCATGCTTGGTCACAACTTGCAACAGCTTAAGCTCTGAAAAATAAACATTCATGCAAAATAAAAAAAATTCACAGAATATTTTTACCCTAAAACATAAACAATGAAGGGAATACAATTTAATGAATCACCACTTTCTATGCAAGGTGCAAAAAAACCAAAAAAATTATAGTTAACAAAAAGAACACAGATAACACTCAACAAAAGCAAAAAATAAGGAGGCAATTACTCAATCAATACAAAAAAGTAGGTGAAATACCAAATAGATGTGAGAAGATGAAAATGAAGACAAATTTCCAAGAACAATATAGCATGTGTAACTAGTATGCCATCCAAAGAAAAAAGGATGGTATTCCAAATGTTGTTTATGACTATGGACTCAAACTCAGATCATGTTCTTTTCGATTCTGACCCTCCAACACTTACTGCAGGTTAGAATAATTAGTTGGAACTGGGGACTAGAGTCCAGAGAAAGGAAAGCAATGAATACTAGCAGATAATGTGTTGCCACAATTAAAATGTATGGATCTTGCACATTATTGAACTCATCACAGATTCTATTGATACTCCAAGTCTGCTTCAAATCTGATCAGAAAAATATGGACTCAGAGTGGTAAGAAGCTATTGCTGACAGACAAAACAGATAACAGGCAATGCACAATGGAAAATCCATACCATAAGCTCACGTGGCCTTGTGGCCTTATGGCCAAAGGAGCTAAAATTAAATTCCAGCTATCTAGTGGAAAACAGTACTATCTGATATGTAGTTTGACTATGTTACTACTTTAAGAAATTTGAGCTGACTATATGGTGAATAGGTACCTTTTGTATGAAATGTGTTCTTGCCTGGATTCTACCTACCATATTTTGAACAATATAGTAAGGCAGTTTTGGTCCATTTCTTTTTAAAAATAAAACACTAGAAACTATACCTAATAGGAATGATGTATCAATTACAGATTTTGCATCTGGAAGCTAATGAATCACATAATAGCACAGTTTTTTTAAAGAGCATGTACTTAGAAAAATTCCTACCAAATCTGATTGAATCTGGAGAATTTAAAACAAGTTTTACATAAATAATGTTGAAAAAGAATATTTATTTCTGATTTTAAAATGTAGTCAAAAAAGCTTTTATTTTTAAAAGCATTCAGAGGATTTGTTTTATATTTAAAGACAAGCCGTTCTACACAAGAAAAAAATGAAAATTTAAAGCTCTTCTTGAATTGTTGTATTTTAGGTTTTGGATGCAAGAGATTTCCAGCTTCTGTAGTGTGTAGTGCATAACAATTGCATCTGACTAAACACATCTTGTAGATATTGTGGTGCAGTTTATCTGTCTGTGATGATATATATGATGCTGTCGCTATAACACTGTGGTCAAATTGCTGTCTGAATATTTTATATATGCTTAGTCATTATCTTAACCTATCAATACAAATTTTAAGCTAGACATGCAATGTGAATAATGTGGAACCTTTCTTGTGATTTGTATCAGGAAGATTTATTCCCCTTTGTAAGAAATGTAAGCTGACAAGATTTCCTAGGGTGGCAAGAAGCCCTACAAATATGGTGGCAGATTACCAATGGCAGTGGTCCATTGATAGCCCATCAATAATGGTGAGTGATTTGCTTTGTTTTGTACAGAACAAATTGAATTCACTGCCCTACAATTATATTGTGAAGCTGTATGTGGACACATATTGTGACAGTTATACTGAGGCAGCAAAACAGACCTTGTTCTAAGTGGAACAAACAGATGAGAGAATGATAAAGAAAAATGGTATGGATTAATCTACAAATAATATAAAATATATATTGAATCTGTTTCTGTACACAGACCCAAATGTCATACCAAGTTTCTGTGCATTGGATCTATCAAAGTTGCCACCCGCATCTTGTGGACATTGTCAGTTTTACTGAAGGACATGGAAAATGTAGAAACATTCAATGGACATTCTTAAGTCAGTTCCAGTGCAGATGTTATGTGCAATGCAACATTTATGTGAACAAACTCAGCCATGTTTGTCAGTCAAAAGTACATAGCCACCCCATGCTGACAATTTGAACCAATTCAGTCCAACACTGTACTCACTGAGAATTCATCAGCAAACCGAGGTTACAGCAAAATGAATCCAGAGCTGATAAGTCAATCATGTATGTCAGCAAAGAAAATCTCTTGAGTCCAGCAATGGGACTTAGATTAGTGCAAACAAGTCCTTCAGAAGATACCAACACCTCAGACATAGATTTGGAAAATGATAAATCCTTTCCTAAAGTTGCAAGTTCTCTGCTGAACAATGACCTTTGTAGGGCTGCATTAGTACATAAAACGTTGCACACAAACCTACATCAACTACAGGTAATAAGTTTACAAATGTCCAATCCACACACCAGTTTCCATGAAGTCATGGAAGTGTAATCATAAGAAAGGCAGCATCCTCAAATTTGTATTCACTGCATCCAATTTCAACAGTGATGCACATTCTTTTTTAGCTGTTTTTAAAATATACAAAATGTAAGAACTATATGTGATATTTCTGACATTTGTTTCTTACAAGAATTGTGGCTATTTGACAGTGAGTTTCATGGATCAGGGGAGTCGTGGATTGAATCTTCTAATGACATTCATACAGGCAGACCTTACAGAGGTTTTGTGGTATTGTAACATAGATCTCTTGCAAGTATTATAGAAGTACAACACCCAGATTATGATCCCAGATGATCCTGGATTAATATGTATTACTATTAAGACAGGTGATTCCTCTTTGCTTTTTGTCAATGTCTAATTACCTTGTGATCTTCCAGAAAATTTGGGGGAATTTGTAGATTATTTGGGCAAAATTAATTCTTTTAGCCTCCTCATGACATGAAAAATTATCACAACAAATTTCCAGAAGCGGAAACTGCAAGGAATAAAGTCAATTTTTTTAAAATCAGCACCAGTCATGCTTCTTCTCACTTTTAACCCACATCTTATCAACCATCCATCCAGGAAGAAGGTCAAAGTATGCTGGAATTTCATCCATGGTAATGATCATATTGTCTGTTAAATCATCTTCTGTTCTGGCCTTCACAAATTATCAAATGATTTTATTTTCTCCAAATCTTCTGGACAACACTGGGTCATCAAAGCACCATATTGTGTCACTTTAAAAAATTGTTCCATTGTTTCAATTTCTTTTCAAAATTCCTGTGAATACCAAGAAAAAGAAACCAAAGTTTTCAGTCAGATAACATATTCAAACCTCTGAGTACATCCAAACACAATCTGTTTCTCTATATTCACGTCAATGAACAATAAGCTGTATGTTATCTGACATAAGCAATACACGTTACAGTATGGATGCCTTTGCTACATATATGGAGTTTGTGGATATATATATATATATATTTTTTAATGCTCATGATGAAAATAAAAAGAGAAATAAATGATAACAATACATGGTTAGTTTCTTTCATTTTATTATGAAATAAGCTTTTTGTTTATCTATTTTATTGCAATATGCAGGGGTGGGGGGTAGCAAATTCAACACAAATTCATTTCATTTCTTAAATCTTGGGATGAATGACCTTGGTGAAAAAAAGTTTCACCATAAGTTCTCAGACAAGTGAAAAGAATTAATTATTTTATTGTGTCCCAATACATATGGTAAATATGGTATTAATATGCATTAGAGAATTATATCATCTATAATACATAAAAATTGGTATGCATGGTCTTTCAGTCAGCTTCTTTCAAACTGCCATCTCCTCTGCCTGTATATCTTAATGGCCAAGCTCTTAAGTATGTCACCAGTTGTACATATTTGGGTCACATTTTAAAATCCAATTGTTCAGATGATGAAGATATAATGAGACATTACAGATTTTTGTGTACTCGAACAAACATGCTTCTATGTAAATTTAGGAATTGTTCATTTAATATCAAAATTAGATTATTCAAGTCTTATTGCTGCACTATGTATTGTGCTCCAATGTGGACAAATTTTAGTGAATGTATGAAAAGAAAACTAGTTATTGATTATAATAATAGTTTTCATTTTGTATTAGGCCTTCCAAATGGAACAGTGCCTCCAACATGTTTGTAAATTATAATGTATTCAGTTTTGAGGAAGTAATGAGAAAGTATGTATTCTCAATGATAACAAGACTATCTAATAGTGAGAACTGTATATTGAAATCACTTTGGAACTATGACGTTCATTTAAATTCTCATATTATTAGTAGATGGAACAAATTACTCTTTAAATGTGCCACTTAATTTCATTCTTAACAATGCAGGGCACAGTTAATTGTTGTAGATGTGTCTGTATACTTATACATAAGATATATATGTTCTTTTATGTTTACAATGTTTTACATTATATCTATATTATAATTTAGATGTATGGAATATGTAGTCTGAAACAAAGAAATCTTATCTAAACATGTCTATATCTATAATGTACTAATGCTTCAAAATACTGGACAAACCCAATTCAATTAGGTATACAAATCAATTTAAGGATATTTCTTTTTATAAATTTTGCTTTTAACATGGGGAAAATAGTGCTAGGACTGGCAATGAGAAATAGGGGCAGTCACACATATTTTTGTTTTTACTTAGAATCATTATGGTACTTTCCAGACTCAATGACATTAGAATCATTATGGTAATTTCCATATTCATACCATCTATCATCATTATGATACTTTCTTTATACATCAAGTGGCAAACTGATCAAGCATTACGTTCTCTCACTTACCACACTGATCACTCATGAAACTTTCTGTCTTTACCACCATCAGATTAATCAAATTATATAATAAGGCTATTCAACATAAACTTACGGCAGTTCTTCTCATCAGAGTTGTCTCCACAGTCATTCTCGCCATCACACTGCCACCTGGGATTGAGACAGCCATGTCCATTTTCACATCGAAAATACCCTGAATAAAATGTTTGTCAAATCAAGAATGAAGAATATTCAAAGAAGACCTCAGACATTCCCCACTTACATAACAGGGAAGATTCTACAATATTAATTAGGGCTACATGGTAGTTTATTTTATTTTGTGAGCATTAGGGAAAGTATCAAATGAACAGCAATAATCATGACTTCTTACTTCCTCTGCTCCCATCCATGACAAGTGTTCCAGATCATGACCTTAATTTTACTTGTATACATAAAATATGAAATCATCCTCATCATGCAAACACTTCACATTAATTTCCATGCATTGGATGTATAAGATTCTTCAATGCTATCGTCATTGTTTATTTTAAGACAACATGCTAAGTCATCACTGATTTTGTTTTTCACTAGGTTTGATTGTCATATTTTTCTGGAACTTGAACTTATAATGAATAGAGAACAATAAATACTGTGCATTGTTATGTATATTTATATTTTGCAATACCTGGTACATAACTTTATTTAAGTTTTGTCATTTTTATTCATAGCTGTAAATTTTACAGATTAAATTTAGCTGGATTTTGCCTAAGTGATGGACCTGTTTAGAGCATACAATTACATAGGATCTATAATTAGATGCCTATGTATGGGCTAAGTCACATGAATAGAGAAGTTTAGGATAAATTTTGTAAGATCCATCATGTGGTGTATGTTGTTAAATATAGTTGCAATAGAAGGTGTATATAAGGAGAGAACTGAACAATCAGATTCATTCCTATTTTGGAATCATCCTCATTTCTGGTGTTCCTGTTGCAAGTCTGCAGACATGTTTTATGTTGTACTTAGATATTATTTGAGAGGAAAAATATTTGTTTGGTCTGTTCAATGGAAATAGAAAGTGCTCATTTATCTTGGACTATAATGTTAATCTGGAACTATTGTGAATTATTCAAAGGAGTTCTGGATAATGCCATCTTGACAACTTCATGATTCTTGGTGGACCAGCACATTTCCAGCTTTGAAGCTTATATGGAATTTTTTATTCATTTGGACTTTCATAGAACTTTATCAGGATTATTTGGGATTATCTTCATAATACTCCAAGTTCCTCTCACGTTTTCATTTATGACACTGATAATTAAATTGTTTGTTAAGTTTTGAGAAACTTGTTGGTTTTGCTTCTTTCTGTTACTTATTTGTAACCATAGTGTCACAATAGTATGCAGACTTACATACAACTTTAAAATATTAAGCTGTTGTAGTTGGATTGAAGTGTTTTCATCATTAAAAGCAGCTAGATTAATAAATGATATAGAAGCAAAAGCCTTAATTTAATTCCCTGAAATTGCATATTGAAGAAAGCAACATGTATGTAACCATCATCAGAACTGCATCAAATAAAACTCACCATTAAAACCCAGAAATCAATATGTCCAATTTTCGGAAGAGTACATATTTTTAATGATAGAAAATACAAAAATCCAAGTTTGAGAACCCCAACATTTTATCACTAGAATCATAAAAAACAATTGCAATGTAATCTAACAATTTCTTTATTTACAATCCAAAGTAAAAGATTACCATTGACTTGAATTGTGCCCGGATGAGGCAATGCCCCTGTCAGCAAGTTGTAATTAAAAAAAGAAATTTTTTACAAACTATTTTGCTCCGAAAATATTTTTCCATATGCATTAACATAAGGAAATTAATCTCTGTTACTTACAAATCCACCCATTCCTGAAAAATGTCTTTCCATCTATATATTATATAGATGAATGGAAAATAATTCTTACAAATTAACTCTTGTTCTTCCTGCTGAGTGGACATATTTTGTATGTTTACCAATTTAAGCTTGAGCAAAACCTGTAACAGGATGCCCACATTTGCAGGGAATGGTGGGAAGAATCATTAGTAATGTGATCAAAGAAACACAATTTACTAAAAATCTTTCCTTTGATAGATTAGAGTGCTGATCTAATTATGACCTTTAGCCTCAAATAGCATCTTAATATGTGTACCAGGTCCTGAACCCTTGCCTCTCTCAATGGGTTGATCGAGAAGGAGCAGACAGTTATTTGTTGCTTTCCTAGCTATGGTAACCTGTTTTTCAAAAACAAAACCAGGTTGCATCATTAGTATAGCATAGCTGTAGGAATGGAACTGCATGTAGTTTGGATCCATAGACAGTACATACCACTTGCTCACCCTGCAAATTGAAGCTAGTGCTATTGAGAAGCATGTCTTTTATGATAACTGCTTCAGTGAGGTCAGAGACAAGGATTCAAACTCAGACTAGTTGGGCCATTCCAGGACCCAAAGAGGTTCAAGTGAAGGATCAAAGTGAGTGAGCCTGTTCTGGACATGTCAAAATTTGACAATAAATCAGACAGATCTTTGCTGTGGCCAGCATCATCTCTTCCATGATGTCTGAACATGTCTGAGATCATGGAAAGTTATTCTCTGATTGTAATATGGGCTTGCTTTTTGTCTTTGAACTCCTTTTTACACAGTGCATCCCTGACAATAGCCAGGCATGAAGAAGAAAAGAGGAAAAGAAAGACATTTAGCCACTTCAAGGACTGAGGCCAAGACTGGTGTGATCCTTAATGTGACACCACTCTTTGAAAACTTGCCACTTCCCCAAGATAGGTATAATCATAATTTGTGCTAAGTCTAGAAATGCATAATCTGAGAATAAAAAGTGCAATCTGTATATTACTAGTACCAATATTAGTATCCTTCTTAATTGAGACTACAACATCATAGTTAATATATTACATGCCATAATTACATATTTGGTCCAGTGGTTAGAGCATCGGCCTCATATGTAAGAGGTCCCATGTTTGAATCCCAGCTGAGTCATCCAAAGATCTGTTTGAAAATAATGCACCAAGAGCTACTTCACTTGACTGGACAGGCAGTGGGCAAGATAAATCTTGCAATGGATGATTTAAGACAACCTAACATCCATGAGACTTCCAACCTCTGGGAGAAATAGAGTGGTGGTAACATGACATCACTGGGTGAAAATCTTCCAAGTTGAAGTCAATGGCCAGGGTGGAAGGGTTCCAAGATGAACTTAAAATGGCATCATGCTCGAGACCAAGGCAAGTCATACAGTAACATCGATATTAACTGTGGTCTACAGCTTGGAGAGGGATGGGCTCCACTAGGTTGCCCTGTCTGTGATGACAAAATGACAATAGAGTTCTCATACCAGATTGGTCACAACCCAGGTTACCAATGCCTGGACACCAGGATGGAGGTGACAAGTATGCTACTGGTGCAACTACAATCAAGATACAGGCAAGAGATAACATCATCATTGGAATGTAGAATGTTGGAACATGAAGACCAGCAGGGAAACTCGAGGTGCTAACCCACAAGATGGGAAGATACCAATGGCACATCCTTGCACTCTATGAGATGCACTGGAAGAATTTCAGAGAGATCAACAAATAAAAGACAAAAGATTTACTTCAGTGGACATGAGGACAAGCATGAGAATGGAGTTGAATTGAACTAATGGTACAAAAGGACATTGTGAGAGCAGCCATAGGTTGTTGACTCGTGTCTATCATGATGATCTGCTCCCTTCAACATCACCATCAAGAAGTTTATGTTCCAACATCAAACTGAGATGATGAGGAAGTGACTGCATTCTAAAACCAGCTTCAAACCCTCAATGACAGGAAGGATATCTAGTTATTCAAAGAGACTGAAATACCAAGGTAAAAGAAGATGCACAGGCAGACTGGTGAGAAGTCTGTGGTCCACACTGTAATGAACAGACCAATGAGAGGGGACTCAAGCTGCTGGACTTTGGCACCTACAATGACCTCATGCTAAGATGGACTTCGCACAGTCCAGACAGAAAACATCACAACCAAACTGACTACATCTTGGTGAGGAACTGCTTCTGGTCTAGTGTCAACATTGCCAGGACACATATTTTCCAGGAGCTGACATAGGAAGTGACCATGATTTGCTGATGATGACTATTAAACTTCATCTGAGGAAGTCCAAGAAGCCAAGACAGGTAAGGATCAGGTCAGAGTCTGAAACATTTAAAGAGCCACATGTGGCACAAGCATTTGAGGATTCAACAAGTGGCACATTTGCACCACTCACAATTCTGCATGTTGAAGAAGTAAACCTAGACTCCTTTATCACCACCCTTCAACAAGAGCTTGAAGAGAGTGAATGATTAAAGGACTAATGTAAGGAAGCTGATTAGAGCGCTAATGTAAGGAAGCTGATTAGAGGACTAATGTAAGGAAGCTGATTAGAGGACTAATGTAAGGAAGCTGATAAAAGAAAGAACCAGAATAAGAGTAAAAAGGCATACCAGTTAGTGAAAGACCTGACAACAGAGAAACAGGGGAGATCTACCATGATCCAGGACAAGGCTGGAAAGAGTCCCACAGAAGATCAAGAGATTCTTAACAGTTGGAGAGAATATTATTCAGAGTTTTAGAACCAAGAGACTTCTGGAGACCAATCTGTACTAAACTTCCCACTGACCACAACAAACATTGGCCACCTGATCCTCCAAAAAAAAGGCACTAAAGTCAGCTGGGGTAGACAATATAGCAGAGCACATCATTGCTGAAAACTCAGGTTTTGGAGCAGGACATAGCACTAATATCAAGAAGGGCTTTAGCCTTTTTTGTCCCTTTTGGGGCACTTCGTTACATGTAACAACATTTCCCTGTAGATCAAGATGTGCAGGATGAAATGGCTTTGACACATAATAAGGATACCCCAAAAATGGACCCCCAAGGTAGCCCTCAGATGAACACCAGCTGATAAGCATAAATGTGAATGGCCAAAGATAACCTGGCAAAGGACAGTGATGACCAAGCTGGAAGAGATGGGACTTTCCTGGGGTGAGGCACAAACCATTGCTCAAGACTGACCTAGATGGCAGAAGAGACATTGCTATCCAAAACCAAAATTGAGCTGGAATCGCTCACTGACATCGATCAGCATCGGTTTATCCAGCACACACTTTGTAGCAGAATATCACAGATATGCTTGTGCTAACAACCCAAATGTGGCCAGGTATGACTCCACTGACCCCAACAATTACATTATGTATCTAGATCAGAACAACATTTAGAAATGGGCCATGATTCAGCCACTTCCAGTTTGTGGATTTCAGTGGATCGATCCTGCGCATATTGATCTATAGAAACACGTGCATGATCACATCAACAGTGACCACAGATACTTTTTTGAAGTTGATCTGGAATATCCTGAGCATTTACATGAAGCACACCATGATTATCAGCTGGCCGCAGAAGCACTGTTGATGAATAGTTTATGGTTGCCCCATATTAATGCGCGATCGTTCATGAGTCCAGCCACAAATACACTGAACACAGCAAACTGATACTACTCATCATAGCAAACACAACTATGTACTGCATGTGTGAAATCTGCAGTTAAATTTGTATTACATTACATGGTCCAGGTCCAGTACATTCAGATGAATACTGACCTATGATACACACAAAGGCGACAAGGACTTTTTCAAACTCATGAACAATGCTGTGTCTGGGAAAACCATGGGGAATTTTCGCAACAAAATTCAAGTCAATGTTGTCCATGATAGTGAGCAAGACAAACTTCAAAGGATCATCGCTCACCTGGCCTATGAATTCAGAAAAATCATTGATCTTAGTCTTATTGCCATTCACAGTAAAAAATAAAAACTTGAACTAACAAAACCAATTAAAGTTTAAAGTTTGCTCCTCCATGCTGGACTTGTCGAAACTGCTCATGTATGAATTTTATCATGACAAGATCAAACCATTTTATCGGGATTGGGTCAAGGTGTTGTACACTGACACTCACTCACTGCTGATGCATGTCCCCACCAATGATGTGTATGTGGAAATTGCACAATCAATTTTGGTCAATAAATTTGATACCAGCAATTATCCGAAAGAACATCCATTGTTTAGCTGTGCAAATAAAAAGGTTGTTGGCAAATTCAAACACAAATGCTCTGGTAAATAAACCAAAGAGTATGTGGGGTTGTGACCCAAAATGTACTTGATTTTGGTTGGAGCCAAGAACATTAAAAAGGTCAATCAGGCCCATGTGAGTGGCCCATGTGCACAGATATGCTCGAGTGCATCTGCAACTCATGTAGAGTCTTTTGACATCAACAGATCTGCTTTTTTGCATCTGCTGGTCACATTGACAATAATTAGAGCATACTTGTATATGTGCAATTATCCTTGTCAATCACAAACACAATCATGTGGAAAAGATAACAAATCAGCTTGATGAACCTCATTTGGTGCATGGACATCGAATCAACCACATGTTATTTTTAGTGGTGCTGGTAAATAAATTTGCCTCAGTGCTTGTTTGGCCAACTATGCTTGGGCTATCTCATGAAAGACCTTGGCTGCACTATCTAACTGTTCCACAGTGGCTTCACCTCTCCAATACCCATTTGGACTGTAGTATATTTTGGATAATGTCTGGTTCTTTGTGTTTTTATGAGTGGCTTTGCCTCCCAATATAATCTTGGCTTTCATATCTCCTTTGACAACCTATCATGCAATTTGTTTTCCCAGTGTTGGATCAATATCATTCAAGTCATGAATGAGATCCACATTAGCACATCAATGTCCACGATATCATTGGATGCTTTATCAGCAAGGTCCTATCGGTAACACACAGCATCAAAGTGATTGATAGGGGCCTTGGTTGGTTATTAGAATAGAGTCGTACGTCAACCCATGTACCAGGTCCACAGTAACTATAACACGGAAGATGTTTTTCACCTGGATATTTACTCAACGGTGTTCCTGGTAACATTGCTAATGCAACCATGATGTCAAAACTGCCAATTTTTTTTTAAAAAACCATTTGCAGCTTTCCTGGTGAACATGAACTTCTTTGCTCCACACTGAACACAAGTTATCTCTGCTCATCCATTACATGTTTGAACTCAAACTGGATTTGTGGTACATGTTTCAGCATGACAATACACACAATATAAAGACATGGTTGTATTAATAATACTGTATTATTCAACAGCATCATACAAATGAAAAATCAAAGATTTTTTGATCATTGACTTTCCTGCACAAACAACACTTGAACCTTCCAAGCATGGTTATGGAACTATATTTCCAAAGTCGTGCACTAATCATTGGCCCTGTTGGATCAGGTAAAACTCAACTGTTGCTGAATATGGTTTACGATGGTTAACATGGGATTGGTTGTAGTATCAGCAGATGATCAACCATGTTATGATGTTTATAAAAAATGTTCAAAATGAATTAAAAAGCAGTAACAACACTAAGATGACTTTGTCATCCACCATCAATTTCTTTTCCAATATCAATGATGCCCCTACCATTGACAATCTGGATGCAAATAAAAACAATCTTCTGGTGTATAAAGATGTGATGCTTGAAAATCAAGTCAATCCTGCACAAGCATTTTCATGAGGCCTGCACAAAAACAGTGGCGTGATTTATTTGACACAGCAATGAACCAATTTACCCAAAGTGATTCATGACAACTGTAACATGTTGATGATATTACGTGGCGTTGATGCACATGGCTTTGGAAACATTTATTGGACTTGGTGTGCTGCTGACTATATGTGGGATAAATTTTTTTTACATGTCTGCATGGATCACCTTGAACCAATATTATAGTTTTCTCACTATTTATTTGACTGGAACTTGCAGGAGTAAATATCAAGATGGTTTGGATGTGGCTGCATCAATTTAACAATCAAAAACAAACAATCATATAAAAATGTCTGCCAGCCATGTCACAGAGAAGTATGGAGGGTGATGCTATTAAGCCTGTAACAGCATTTGGCCTGAATGGATGCTTGGATTGAATGACAACACAACACAATGTTATGAAAGATGGAAGTTCATGAAATAAATTGATTAAAATATATATATTCTCTATAGCATGTACAGTGTGATTCTTTCATCCTCCAAACACACAACTCATTCGATTACTTAACACAAACATTCACAAAAGGAAAAACAAAACTGTAATTCATATATTCAAAAATGAAGGTAAGATTCATATAATCTTATGTAATGAAAGTAAGATTTATATAATCTCATGTAATGAAGGTAACGAAAGTAAGATTCACATAATCTCATGTAATGAAAGTAAGATTCAAATGATCTCATGTAAAATCATTAATAACATGTTACAGTCATGATGGACTGCATGATAAGATCTCAAAGCTGGGCTTGAACAAACATCTGTGCCCTTGATTAAACCCACAAAGAAAATTGCTGAATATGAGGAGGATAATAAAAAAGCCACAAAGACCACAGCAATAAAAGTGGTAGAGATTATGGGTACCCAAGCAGAACTGGAACCCATTCATAAGCCAAACTTACCAAGGATATAAACAAATCACAAGAACACATCACACATTTGCCAGAGGTGACTGAGAATGTCAAAAAGTTTGCTGAAATTATAGAAGCCTTTGATATGTTCGTCAAATGCACCAGTGAACTTGATGAAGACATTCGAGGGGCACTTGCCAAAATACCTGACATGCCAGCCAAAAATGAGTCAGAGTTGAAATCACTGCCTGATATTTTTAGTGAAAAAAACTTGTGTGAATATCCTTACAGACCCTATAAGTTTTGCTCTTGAGAGACCTCCCAAATGGCAAAAGCATATGTTAAAATACCATCAAAAATAAATCCTAAACACATGGATAGGAAATGGCCTAAAATAGTATTCAGGGAGTTTACTGGAAAGAAACAAGCTACTGGTGATCAGTAGAATCATTTTGTAAAAACACTTAATTCATTTACAGATGGAAAAACTGAAGAAGGTAATACATTATGGAGAGAATATTTGGCACTGTACACACCACAACTAGTGATGCAACCTTAAATTGCCAAGTCAACTTGTGCCAGAACAAAGCCCTAGGTCATGAACACCTTAGCCAATCACTGAAACACAAAAAGAAGAAAAACAACATAAATTTCAGGAATTCTAACACAACAACGTACTCCAAATTTAGCACAGAGGAAGAAGAGACACATTGGCTAAATGAACATAAAATAGAAAGGTTCTATCAACAATGTGCTTCACCTGTGCTTCCATCAGCAAAACCCATAAAGGGAAACAGTCTAACCAAACCTGCACGAAAGCAACCATGTGAACCAGAAGTAAAAAACTTGAAGAGTTCTAAATCAACCTATAGATTTTGAGACATTAAAATCTTTTCCTATAGAACAAAGAATTATAGAATATGAGAAATTTTAGTTGAATGACAAAAAAATATGAATATCTGTCAATACAAGGAATGAGCCTTGGTGGACTGTAACCTTAATGATCTTGCTGATCAACTGAAAATACTCATGGGATCAATTCGTGTCGGCAATAACGCACCTGGGGCTACAATGAGGCTACATTTTATTTGTCAGTGGTCGCTCACTAATGATTTATGGACAGAAACACATATCGCCCATTGATGCATGAACTTATTGCGATGATGAGATCTGAAATGATTGAGATGGTGTATGTGCTATGTGAAACCTATGCTCCAATGCAACAGGTAGTTGTAAATACAGCCAAAAGCATTATCTTGACGATTACACATCTTATCCACGAAAACAGAATTCAGCGACTTTTGCTGCACCTGTACCCACTGGTGAATTATGCACACTTGAAAGATTGCACTAGCATCATTGCTTGTGTATTACAGTTGGCCTAATACCCAATCTCAATCATTTGGTAGTTTGCCTGCAAACAATTCATTTGTTTTCAGCTGATAATGGTACTACTTGGCTTACTATTGAATCTTCCTACAGATGGTATGATATTACCTAAATCAATGATTAGGTTCAATGAAAAATTTCAGTGCTGACTGGCAAGGACTCAAAAATTGTATTCGTGAACATGAGCCCACACTCAACTCTGTTATTACCATTGAATCTCCACAATATCAATTTAAAATTGGATAGTCGTTGTTTAGAACAATGCTTAGTTGATTAAAAAATCTTCCAGAAAAATTTTAAACATTTTGAGTGCAGGACCTAAAGTGACTGGATATCATAACAACACAGATCGATTAACTTGTGAAACCATCATTGGTAGTTATAAAAGTTGGTCTGAAATAACAAGCATAGTTGTTCAGAGTTTCAAACTCTTTGGGTTTTCACCAACCATGGAACAAGGTGACTTGATATTAATTACACCTGCAACACCCATGTTTCTGCCATGTCATCATAATCAGCTGACACATATTCATTTTTCCCTTGTGGATCAAGACAGGCACATTGTTAATCTGCATGGTGAAACACTGATGATACAACTGTACATCAGAGATTGACCTGACAATTAATAATAATAATAATATTAAAGATAATAAAAACAATGACAGTCATATGTGAACTGGGTTCAGTGATGTTCTTCATGGAATATTTATAGGTGCAGCAAAAGTACTTGCAGGATTATTGTCATCTACTGCCCCCATTGCTAAATTCGATGCAATTCGAGTTTTAACAGTATTAAAAGTGCCACCATGGCTTTATCAGAACAACTGGGCTTGCAGGTGGCTCAGACACTTTGAGATTAAATATAGCAATTAGTAGCACGAGAACCATCATCATCCAAGGTGGTTCCAGTTACATTATCAATGACAGAATTGCTGCCTCTTTCAGTTAGTAAAATCATTAATGACGACACTGACCAGAGATTGTCAGATTCAGCAATTGCAGATCTGGCAATGGGGAGTGGAATTGCATTGTACTAACGAAAATCAATAATGTATAGTATCAACATAATAGCCCAGTTTAATGATCTTTCTGATCCAGCATTTGACGTGTGTAAACACATAGGTACATTAACCTTCAAAAATATGTTAGTGGATCGAAGTAAGAGAGATTTTCAGTATTACTCATAACCAGCCAGAGACTCCACTCAGTTAAAAATAGAATTGCAAGTACAAGATGTATCCAGGTTTTTCTTTCAATGTGAGCCATTTTTGGAAGTTAATGGAAGACTGATATAGAATAAAAGTACAGATTACCCTGCCAATAGCACAGTTGGATTTGTTAACAATGGCATCATGGCATTGTTCAACAGTGCATGTTACTTCAACGATGGAAAGGAAAATCAAATCAGTTTTGGACAACACTAATGTAGCCACAACAATTATTGGGCTTGCTAAATCTAACAATGATTACACATGAACAGCTGGTCCAACAATGATGTTTATCAAGAATACATAGGATAATGTGGATACTCAACAATACTCAATTAGGGAATCTAGAAACTTTGCAGGCATAGCTGTCGCTAATGGCATTTGCAATGGTGGATTTGATCAATGCAGATGTCAACTTTGTCGAGCCTCATTATGATTTTCATGTCCAATTCCTCTTGGTCACATATTATTTGGTTTTTGCAGAAATATTTTGGAGCCAAACACAGTCACATTAACTGCAAAAATAACTCCGACAAAGCAATATGGCGTGGTGCAGCCACTGCTGATGGTTGAGTTGTATAAGAAACATTAACATTGTGGATGCCTGCATTATGGCCTCACTTTCTATAAAATCATGTTTGTTTTCATTTGTGCATTTGGGACCCACGTCAACACTGACATTTCTCACACAAACTATGGATGCACACCTGCCAACTGCTATTGTGAGGCAGTTATTTGACAAATAAGTACCCAGCATGGTCTTAATGTGCCAAAGCATGTGTTTGCAGTGTTTCAACATTACAAATCAAGAAAATGTTCAAACTCATAGAAAAATTATATTTGATGACTTAGAAGTGACTAAGGTTTCGTTTCGGTTAAATGTCATCAAGAACCTTCAGAAGAAGTTTGGCTTAACTTTGAAACTAATCATACTTCACATGCATATCACAATCTGTGGTTGTATATGGATAAGCATCAAAACATTGACACTGGCTTAATGATTTCCCATCACAACTTCATGACATTGCTATGTTGTGATACTTTTTGACAGAACATTGTCGTTGGAGGGTGCTGGCGGTCAAATGAGAGTGATCGATGGATCTGTGGAAAATTTCTAGAACTTTATCAAACTCCAAATTAAACCTGTTATGTATTTTGATAATAATGTCCTATCATGAAGTGAGGGTTGACCTACTGAAAATCAACTTGTGAAAGTAAAAAATACAATAACAAAATAATTGTAGGGTCACACTAAAACTTTCTGTTGCAAAATTAACTGGAAATGTCCAAGTGTGGTTGACCCAAACACTGATTGCTCTGCTTAATGTGGCCAAACTCAACAATACCTCAGTGATATTAAAATTATCCAAGTCAGAGGTAACACAACAATACCTCAGTGATATTAAAATTATCCAAGTCAGAGGTAACACAACAATACCTCAGTGATATTAAAATTATCCAAGTCAGAGGTAACACAACAATACCTCAGTGATATTAAAATTATCCAAGTCAGAGGTAACACAACAATACTTCAGTGATATTAAAATTATCCAAGTCAGAGGTAACACAACAATACCTCAGTGATATTAAAATTATCCAAGTCAGAGGTAACACAACAATACTTCAGTGATATTAAAATTATCCAAGTCAGAGGTAACACAACAATACCTCAGTGATATTAAAATTATCCAAGTCAGAGGTAACACAACAATACCTCAGTGATATTTAAATTATCCAAGTCAGAGGTAACACAAATGCTAAAGACCAGTAGAATATTTGCATTCCTTGCAGTGATTCCAGCATTGTTAGCAGGAGTGGCTCCAGTGGTTGCAAAAGCTGCAGTATTAGGGGCTGTCAGAAATGCACCAGGAATTGCTTTAAAAAAGGTGGGAAGCCATATAAAAAATGAAGAGGCCTTAGATTACCAGGTCGCTGAAGATCCCACCGCTGACCAATCTTGATTTACACACGATGGCACTACATTTTTGTAGAGTTTTAATGCGAGATGAAGTTGCATCAATGGTGCCATGCACATGTGAAACTGGTATTCTCAACCTAGATTCATCAACAGGCCCTGGCACTCACTGGGTCACATAAGTGGTAACACCACAACACAGTTTGTATTTTGACT
>JAECUM010029575.1:0-17850 GCA_016617855.1 Megalonaias nervosa
TATATATATATATATATATAGCGGAACGATTGTGCATATACCTGCAAAGGATTATCTGCTGTATATGCCACTCTAAAGTAGTAACTGATATATAATATATGATAGCATCTCGCTGCTGAGCTCCAACACAAATGGAACATGTTCTTTCCACTAGAGGCTTCGCCAGACTAAACATCTATAAGCTCTCTTCTTTTTCCTTTTCTTGTCAAATCTATGTATAACCAGAGGATAAACGCTCGTGTAAACCGTACATACGTTACACTGATCATATCTCGCTACAAAGTGCACCTAACTGGGCACGAGCTGTATAAAGGCGAGAGTTCCAGACTAAAGTATGACTAAACCTATTTTTAGTTTATTTAAGTTTTATCGTTCATCTAAAATTTAAATTCTCAATAACTGAAGTTAAATTATTAAGAAAATTTTAGTAATAGTTGCTTTCATGCTAATTACTAATTTTTTTTCTTCAAATTTAGTTATTTATTTATAATAGCTCACCAGCTATTATGTATTTTTGAGAGAGTGACGTACGTAAGGTGAAGTTGTTTGCATTTGAAACATGCACAGCGGAGAGAATGTTGGCATACCTCTATGCTACTTTGATGTAATGTGGCTGACATTTCTTTGTATATTTTACTTATGGAAATTGTACATAATCATCGTGCACTGCCAACTAAAAGGACTGCTCCCTTGTGCTAAAAAAAATCAGCCTGAATTAGTCTGAAATACACTATCTTTAGCACCTATTAAAATAGGGAAAATGAATTTTGCCCAACTAGACGATACCAGCTTCTGAAAGTGCAATGGATTAATTACGAAATATATAAAATGTAAAAAAAAAAAAGTTATTGGTTCTTTTTTTTACAATTTACCTTTGAAGTCCAGGAAGTGAAAATGGCCAAGTGGAGCTAGCAGTTTTCTGAAAAATGCACAGCTGGAGTAAGGCTAAGCTGTATACTCTATAACCCATATTACACCCATCAATCATATACCAAAATAAAGGGAATTAAAGGTTATGTGAACAATACTTAAGATATAGAAGGTCTTTTTTTAAATATCCAGTATAACCACTGAGGACACCAGGGGAAATTCTTTTTCTTTAAAATTTTAACCCTATGCAAAATACGAAACTGTAGAGCGCCACCTTATTTATTTCAGGAAGTGGGTGGGGTGTTGTGGGGTCTCAGAATAGTAGATATCGCTCTGACGAAGGATTATGCTTCATCACAATGACATGTGTTATGTATATCTATATTTTTGTATCTCTTGGTACAAAACTGTGTCTATGTTATGTGTAGCTTTTATTCATTACTATAAGTTGTTAAGTTTTGTATAAGATGTTGTTGATAACTCTTGTTTGAATGACCCAGTTACAGCTGAAGAAATATTAAAAGTCGTTATGAATCTAAAAAATAATAGTTCAGTCGATAATATATTAAATGAATATATAAAAAGCTGTATTGCTGTAATGTTAAATGTATATTTAAAAAAAAAAAAAAAAAAAACCCACACACTTTTTAATGTAATCTTGAATATTGCCTATGTACCAGATAGTTGGACTAAATGCGTTATTGTACCAATGTATAAAAATAAAGGTGACAAAACTGATATATCAAATTACAGAAATATTAGACCTACTTTAGTAAGCTGCCTTATTCAAATTTTTTTAAACCGCAATACTAAACTTAAGATTGTCTAAATTCCTTGCCTTGACGATAATAAGTTATTATCTGAGACAAACGCTGGATTTATGAGTGGCTACTCCACAATAGACAATATTTTTCTTTTCCATATTCTTATTGATTTATTAGAAAATGCAAAAGAAACTTTCTTGCAAGTTTGTTGATTTTAAAAGTGCCTTTGATAATGTATGGAGAGTTGGGTTATGGCATAAATTGTACTCGGTAGGCATCAGAGGAATGTGTTTTAATGTTATATGAAGTATTCATGCTGATATAAAATCATGTGTTTGTGTAAATAATGAATTTTCCGTTTTCTTTCATGTGAAAAAGGTGTAAGACAAGGGGACAATCTATCTCCATTATTGTTATCCTGATTCCTAAATGACCTCGAATCTTTTTTTTTTAAATTAGTAAACGGGTGTAGAGGATGCGCTGTACCTTCCAAACATACTGACTTTCTAAATATGTTAAATGTTATATTGCTTTTATACGCAAATGACGCAATACTTGTCGCAGATAATCTTGTTGACATGCAATATACTCTTGATATGATTGGTTGATATTGCGATAACTGGAAACTTACAGTCAACACAGAGAGATCAAAAATTATCGTATTTGGTAAGTTCTCCAACTGCCTGAATAACCTATTATCCATAGTTAATAAAAGCATGCACTTACTAAAAAAGCGTATACACAATCTATATTTGGCTAACGATTGTCAGCTGAAACTGTTCCATCAAACACTGTACCGATTTTAATATATGCTTTTGAAATTTAGAGATTTGTGAAATCTAATACAGTCGTAAAAAACACATCTTTCTTTCCCCAGAAGTATATCGAATGTCAAAAAATGTACCCCTCTATGTATGGTATACGGCGAACATGGTCGTTTCGGCTTAATTATCAACATTAAAAGTTGCATGGTGAACTACTGGGATACAGTGGTTAGTGATTAAGAAGAAAAATTATCTTATCATAGGTATTCTCTCTTATACAAACACTTTGGTGAGAATTCGTATGACAATAAATGGTTACTTGGAGTAAAATCTATATTAGATGACGTTGGGTTATGTTACGTATGGAGAAATAAAAGTGTTGTATCAGTTAAATGGTTAGCACATGAGGTAGAACAACGACTAAAAGAACAATACATACAAGATTGGCAGCTAACACCAATACGTCATCTAAAGGTTTAAATTACAGGTCATTTAAAACGAGTTTGGATTTAGAAAAGATTTATTTCTCATTACCAATAACTATATCTAAAAACTGATTTAAGTTCAGAACTGCAACTCATGGGTTTCCAGTCGAAACTGGTGGGTGGGCTAATGTTCCCTGTAACGAGAGATATTGCACACTTTGCCATTCTCTAGCAATAGGCGATGAATATCATTATCCTCTATCTTGTTCTTATTTCTACGATGAGAGACGAAAATTTATACCTCATTTTTACACTTCTTGGACTAAAATTATAAACACAATCAGTTAATGAATAAAGGTAACGTACTACTCTTAAAACATATTTATAGATTTTAGTTTGTGTTTTCAAATATTTAAGCCCTGTTAAACATTGTGTAATATCATCACACACTATATCTGTTCATGTTCATTTTCTTATATACCTCATGTGTTGTAACATTTACAACCTGAGTGTAATAAAATCTTGTCTTATCTTGTCTTGTCTTGTCTTGTACACGGGTATAAAATTCTGTTTTAAGAGATTAAGAGTGTAGATTGTGTAGGATTTATAAATAGTTGTTGCTGTAGGTGTTTGTGACCTTTGATAATAATATTAATAATAAGACCTGTTTACGACTTTTGGGCTGTTTCCCATTAGACAGGTCTATCAGGTGGGTTCTTAGAAGAATTCGGTTATTTGGATGGATTAGGTCACATGAATAGGTATTTTGAAATATTAGATTGAGTAGTTAGATCTGTCACGTGGGGTATATTTCGATGTGATGTCGTAATAGACTCTTGAAGGTGTATATAAGGAGAGAACAGGGCATCCGATTCATTCTTATTTTGGATTCATTCCTATTTCAGATTCTTGTTTCATATCTTAAAATTAGTCTGCGGGTGTGATAAATGTCGTGTTTAGATAAGAGGAGACATTTATTTAGGATTATTCATTGGAATTTCAAAGTGCTCATTGGACTAAAACGTTCATCTGGGACTAATGTGAATTATTCAAGGGAGTTCTGGACAAAATGCCATTGTGATACCTATATTCAAGGATCTGAAATGCGTTCGAAACTTTCGATTCTTTTGGACTTGAATATATCTTTCAGTACTATTTTTGGATTCAATTTATAATACTGTAAGTTCCTCTTACATTTTTATTTTATAACTTTGATAATTATATTATTAAAAGTTTTACAAAACCTGTTGGTTTTGCTTCTTTGTGTTACTTAGCTTATGACCATAGAATCGTAACAAACGATATAAAATGACTATTACTGAAAACAAGTAACTATTCAAATGAGTCATGGAAATAAAAACTGTATTGCCTGATTAGTTTATTGCGAGTAATGATGAGATGACAAATAGCTTTCGATAAATTAATATAATAAAAGACACTTGGAAAATCAAACCATAATGACATACAAAATAACACAATTCAGAAGATTAGAAAACAATATAAAAAGAAGGAAAGGAAACATTTAGTCTCAAAGGGTTTTGATTTTTTTAATTTAAACGGCAGTTTTGGCTACAATGGGAGCTAAGTGCCTTTCCCAACGACACACGGCTATCCTAGGAGTGTTTTGAACCCTAGACCCTTAGATTACGAATCCGACACTCTATCAACTGACTTACTACGGCAAATTCTTATATAGAGATTGTCAATTAAAGTTGTGCAAATTAGATTAAAAAATATTGTCTGTTTGTTGGATGACTTGCTCTTTTGATTGTTTGTCGGATGGTTGTTTGTTGGGTGACTTGTTTGTTTATTGGATGACATGTTCGCCTGAATGTTTGGTGGATGCCTTGTTCATTTGATTATTTATTTGGTGACGTGTTGATCTTTTTTTATGTATTTAATTACATTTCAAAACTTGTTGTCTTTTGCAAAAGCATACATTTGATTAACTAGAAAACATCATATCCACCTTAAGATTGTTTTCAAAAATTAAAACGGTTAGTGAGAACATCTTTCCGTTGCAAGCAATTTTCATAACCATGCATGGCGACATGTTACAATGCTATTTTAGAAGCTAATTTGGGCCAATGAATACAGCATCAATAACTTAGTTAGGATTTATCTCATTCGCTAAAAATCGTGCAACGTTGCGATACTCCAAAAATACATTAATATCATCAGATATTAATGGAATTTGATGTATGGGTCATCATGTTGTGGGTTTTATAAATAACTAAGATATCTGTAATTTTGTGTTTATCTCACTGCTCATGAGTCAGTGACCACCAAAATTAAGACCGCGAGAGAACTGAAATACTTAGAGTTGGTGATATAGTCAGGGTCAAAGTCAATTCAGAGGGCTTTGTCGGATGAGGAATACTTAAAAAGACCTCATACATACAGAAACAGTGTTTTTTAACACACCGGAACAAATTTTAATACGGCGTTTGAGCCACGAGATTTTATTAAATTATTGAAACACAAAATATACATATGTTAAATATTTAATGGATTAATCTGAAATACTGTAATAAACCTAGGGTACTATTGTTTGTATTTACGTCTCCGTTTATACCTTCGTTCGATTTTAGCGATTATTTGTTGATAATGGGAAGTTGGCGTTAGAAGACATTTCCTACCCGAGTAATTAGCCATTTTCTAGGAGCAAACGTCTTAATGTACAGGATTAAGGAGACTATGACAGCATGGATTAGTTTCGTAAAATGGACCCTCCCTAGTTTCTTAACATAAGGAATTATCTGTATATTTCAGGTACACGTGTTCAGTAATTTGAGATAGGAATAAATCTTTGTATTGGGTGTTTGATTCGTGTTTGGCACTGCATGGTTTGAAGTAAAAATATTCGGATTGGAGAGAGTTTGTGAGGAAGCATATCATACAAATGCGAAACTATAAAACCCATGCAAGTGTGAAATTAGAGTTTCTTGATGTGTGGTCATTAGGTAATTAGAGACCATTACTGTAATAAAATTCAGCAAATAATTTATTTCACTGGATTACAAAGTGAAAATATAACAAAGGAAGTTACGGTATTGCGTAATAAATCCCAAATAATCTTAGAATTACAGACACTAGTTCTAATCATAAACATTCTAATTAACCTTTAGTGGAAATGCAAATTAAGTTCAACGCTGAAAGTGGTGATATTTCCTTGCTGGCCTGTATTGAGTAGTTGTACCAATAGTCCTTTGTTGAAACACAGTAATATAATTCTAGGTTTGAATTCACTATAAATCCCAGTGAATGTCTTTCCACCAGTATTATTTTTTATGAGCATTCGTTATTTCCAGAGAAACGTAACTTGAATTGAATAATGTGCAGAAATAAATTCCAGCCTAAATGAACTACTGGACATAACAATAATACCAATTGATTCTGCTAGATCTTAAAGCACGAAATAACAATCATTCCAGTAACAAGACTGTATAGTGTTCCACTTGACCTCAGGTCACAAGTAACATTTGAATGTTTACAAAATAAAATATTAGTTATAATTGGAAAGTCTGTTACTAAAATTATAATATATAACCAGGACTATGTCAGATACGCCAGGCAAATTGTAGGGGAATTCCAATAACCTAGACCCAGACCCAAAGTTTCAATTCGTTCAATGCAAGACAAGCTGATTTTGGAGGATATTTGTGTCCAGGTTAGTGCCTGACATATGTAAAATAGTCGAGGTACGTCCGAATTTATAACTAACTCACTGGACTTCATCACAGACGTAAGACAGTGAAGGAAATATACAAGGAACTTAATTAAGGTAGTAATACCTTAATTAGCATTACGGAGAAAACCCATGATGATTTCATCTTTCAATGATTATGCATTCTAGATTACTCAATGCAACTTATATTGTAAAGGGGTGTTGGGTGATTTTGTGCCCCTCTTTAATTGATCTGGCGATCGTTATCTAGAGGATGACCTCCCTCGATGTTATTGCCCAGTGTGAGTGGATATATAGAACATTAACAGAGAACTAAGCGAGACTATTGAGAAGAAATAAACAAATACGAGCCCCCTTAAACAATAAAAATAAAATAAATTTTAATTACATAATACATAAACTAAAATTGCAATTTCAATCCAACAGATTTACATTAATGGAATTTAATAGCAGTGTTCAATTTACGGATTCGTTCATCATAGAAACGAGTGGTGAAAAGAGTACAATGTCCGCGCCTAAACTTGCATCACCTGGCGTCGTTCCTCTATTGACGTTGTGTAATCCACGTCTAGCGTGTATGCTTGGTTCTTCCTCTGACCCTTCTATTCCGAACTCTCTATCTGCGGACTTCCCTCTTGGACTGTCCTCATCGGGTTCTCATGGAGGGATATAAAAAGCTGTTCCCTTAAATGACAAGATTACGACTAAAGGTCTATATGTTTCCTCACCTATCCGTATATATAAAATTCTCTTACTTTCGTTATTCAGAAACATAAATAGCTATCCACACTGCATAAAGTCTGACATAAGATGACCTTAACCATTAACGGTCCTTACAAATTTACTGTATTTGAGGTATAGTACAATCGTTATCTCTAGTACAAATGACTATTGCAATATACGTCCAAGTCTGACCTTAATTAAACAGTTCATCGCTCTTGCTCCACGCTTGGCTAGAAATTAACACGTGCGGTGTTTACAAACAATACTGCCGTATATATCTGCATACGTTACTATACGACTTCTCACACCTAGCTAGTCAATTCCACTCAATAAGATAAATACTCGATTACTATTGCATAAGATTCACTAAATCCTAGCTTACATTAACTAATAACCTGCAAGATCATTTAAGCATTACAAAATCATATATAAATATGCAATTATCATTAACTCACGATAAACAGTTTCATCCTACAGACAAAGGAAATTACTTCATATAACCATAAGAAATTCTACACATTTGAATATTTGGGTTAATTCATAAATCCCTCTGAAATACTACACATTTGAATATTTGGATTACATCATAAATCCCTATGAAATACTACACATTTGAATATTTGGATTACATGTAATCCGTCAATTCTATCAATGAACTAATAACTGTACAAATTAAAGAAATAAATTGCGTAACAACTCTAGCATATCAACAGATTCCTATGAAATTGAATAAACGATACATAGCATAGATCATAAGCATATCAAACACATCTGCATAAAACCAAACAACAAAATAGAAAATTACATGGAAATTAAAATTGCGTACCTTAATGCTGTTTCCTTTCCGCACAATCGTGCGTCCTAGCACTATAGCCTGTCCTTTCCTTTCAAGACAGCTATCTGGCCTCTTTACTTGTTAACGAGGGAAAACACTATTCTTTTAGGTTTCCCACGGAGTCAACTTGTCTTCTCTCAAGCAAGATTTCTGACAAAAGAATTTTGACTAAGGTCGGTAATTTTAAACTCTCATAACTTCCAAAGTGTATGCCTTAATTTTAACTGACCAATCGAAAGCAACTGTTCCTACATTTTCCCCAAAATAATCATGTCTTTCATCAGATTTTGACAGCCTAGAGTACGATGCGATCGACTTCCCTTTGAAGATCAATTATTTGACATGCGGTCCTTTACAACAGATACGGTCGGTAGTTCTAATGTACTTTCTGCCAAGATACCGTTACGATGACTGGGTCAGTTCTACTGAACCTTAAACGTAGGCCCTTTTATGTTTCAGAGATGAAATAAGGGAAATATCAAAGTGACCTTTCTCAAAGACTCTTCTGGCTTGACTATGATAAAATTTTAATGCACAATTTATTCAACTTGAAGAATCAGTACTTCTTCCAAATTTTGACACATTGCATATATTATAGTATGCTTGTAAATAAAATATAGTTATTTAATTGGTCCATATTTAGATCAATGCTGAAAGATATAGCTTGTTTCGCTTAAAAGGTAGAAAGCATCCGATTTTAACAAGATAACCAATGGAACTCCAGCACACTTGTCACATGATTGCATACTTCAGAATTGATTTGAAACTTCATTTGCGTGCGCCTTTGGGATATTGCTAAAGTGGTTCTGATGGGTGATTTTTCCATCAACAATCACCTGCGGCAGATGGTACATATAGGTAGTAGTGGCATGCATCTACTTTTGATGTTCCTCTGATTATTATTATTCTTTGCATTCCATTACAAGAAAATTGTGGAAATATTTACCTATTTTTCTTGGTAAATTGGCTGTGCTAAGTTTCTGGACTATGAACAGGCGAATCAGGCAAGACACAGGCTTCTCAGAATTTCATCTTAGTTTATTTTTAGCACAGACTGATCAGTTTTTATATATGCGTGAATGACGAGAAAATCTCTAATTTTGATTGGTTTCATGAATGGAAAATAAAATGAACAGCTCTGTTTCATGCAATTTACTCGTGATCACTCGTGACACTCCTTCTAAAGTACCCATATTATTCTTCAGTAACCTTTTGAGATTGAGATTGAGATTGTGTGTCAATAACCATTCGCAACAAGATATTATCTTTGAAATGTGGTTTTTAATTTGCTGGTAGTGGAAATCCAGTCCCAACTCATAAACTCTGCGTTCTTTGACCTGACTAATTTGTCTAAGCATGAATCAAGTTGCTGGCATATGGAGTGCTAGTGCTGAGTACTGTTAAAGATCTGTCAATGATCTCTCCTGGGGATTGTTCAAATATTCGTGGCACGCAGAAATGGTAGAAAATTCCAGACAATCTGACGTAAACAGACGGGCTATTCTATAGCGTATTGTCGTTTCATAAGAATATTTAGTATGAACTAAACTAAGTAGTAAATATAGTTATAATGTGCTGACATTGCTGAAGCATTCCGAATGAAGAGCTGAATCAATGCAATACCAATGTTCTTGAAACATACAAAAACATACTACATAATACGTAGATGGGAACCACGCTAACGACAAAGAAGATGCAGATGTTGTGGGACATGCTTATACCGAACTCGGATTTAATCATTCTTGGACAAAACGAAATATCAAATCGGAATGACTTAATCTCGTACTTGTATTTTTCCGTCTTTAAGGACATTAGTTTAATAGGAACACATTTCACCGACTATTGGTTTTCTTTTTAAACTATGATCTAGGTTCTGTCTTCAGCGCCGGTATTTATAAAATGTTATAGTCCCTCCAATATTTACAGAACAATTTCGCTCTGGTGACGTAGTGGTTAGAACGTCTGTATCGGATGCGGTAGGTCGCGGGTTCGAACCCCGGCCATGTCATACCAAAGAATAATAAAAATGGTAATAATAGCTGCCTCGCTAGACGCTCAGCATTAAGAGGTTAGTGTTAGGACTGGTCGACCTGGTGTCAGGATAATGTGACAGGGTGGGACATCATGCTAAATGTCTGCGGCATGATGCCCCAGTGCTAGACATCACTATAAACTGCCACAATGCAGACATCGTAGCGATATGACTGAAAACTTGTTAAAGCTACGTTAGAAATCCAAATCACACACACACACACACACACACACACACACACACACACACACACAGAACAATACATACGGCAATGAAAGTCATTCGGATACATTTTACATTTATCTGACCAATCAGACTATAATATGTAAGAAATGAAGAACAACGAAATTATCTGATTGGTAATGGTGAACATGGTATTCATCATATGATTGGTAAAGCTGAACACAGTATTCATCATCTGAGTGGTAAAGCTGAGCATGGTGTTTATCATTCGATTGGTAAAGTTGAACATGGTGTTCATCATTCAACTGGCAATGAAGAACAATGTTCATCATTCGACTGGTAGAGGTGAACGCATTGTTCATCATTCGACTGGTAAAGGTGAACACATTGTTTATCATTCGACTGGTAAAGGTGAGCATGGTGTTCACCATTAGACTTGTAAATGTGAACATGGTGTTTATCATTCGACTGGTAAAGGTTAACAGAGTGTTCATCATATGACTATGTTGCTGCTAATATATAAAAATATGGGACTGGTAAAGATAAAGATAGTATTCATTATATGACTGGTAAAGGTAAACTGATTCGTAAAGTTGCTGGTTTGTTTAGTTACGATTTCAACAATATAATGCTCATCGTATGACTATGTGGCTGTTAATATTCAGAGAAATATGATCGTATGACTATGTGGCTGTTCATATTCAAGGAAATATGTATACTTCTGCTATTCCAACATGAATTCAAGGCCTCTGGCAATGAGATCTTAACAATATTTGTTTCATTTAAGGTTTTATTAACCCTGTCACGCACTATGTGACGTGGTCACGTGACTCACGACAAAAGATATGGTTTGTTTCTTTTTGAATTACTGAGCTTAATTCATTCAAAGTTCCTGTACCTTTTACCGCCCACTGCGACAGGGCTCTGATGTCATATATTTCAGCCATGAAAATCCTAATTTTTTTAACGAAAGAATATTTATAAAGCTCTTACCGCTGATTTAAAGCGCTGTACAATTTTGTCCGAAACCCCAAGATAACATGTTTTCATATATGTGAGTCTCTCGCCCTGATTTCGCTAGTAGAATCCAAGTCAGGACCTAAACCTATGCCCAGAATCCGCCATTCGCTTGGACGAAATATAAACCTATGCCGAGAATCCACAATCTGATTGGACGAAACATAAACCTATGCCAGGAATCCGCAATCAGAATTGGATGAAAAAAGAAGAAAAATCTAATTTACGAGTAAGAAATAAGCCTTACAAAAGCACCTTAACGGTCTATGTACTTTGATGCAACAATATATAATGTAGCAATTGTGATAGATTTATTATAACGCATTATAAGCACCCGCTGTAAGAACCGTCAAAGACCTGACTTGTTTGAGTATGCTAAAACATTGTTTGTTTTAAAGACCGAACTTCACATTCGACAGGATTCGTGACGCTACATGAAGAATCGTAATCCTTACTTAATGAATCATGTAAACTTTGAATTCTTATAATCAGAAATAGTTTAGAGATAATAACGAATAGCAAGAAATGAATAAGAGAACTATGGTTTAACTATTGTCAAAGGAAACAAAAAGGGCGCATGATTACAAAAGTAGTTTCTTTCTGGTGTTAAATGTTTAGTTCTTTATTGTGATATGATGCGATTTTATCCAGTCTAAATGCTTGTTATAAAGGTTTGGCAAAAATTCGTAATTATATTTTAAAATAAAGCAGCAAATTATCATTATCAGACAAACGGAAATTCCGTGAGAAAGCAATGTTACTAGAATTTCAAATTCTTGCATGTAGTCGACATTAAATTTAAACTACCGCCATCTTCTTAATGAGATAATAATCTGACATCGCTATCTTTAGAGTTTGCCATTTAAAGGAATGCAATAATTCGGTGAACTAGGAAACAAACCATTATCTAGTAAATAGCCGTTAATATCAGAAATATATTTCTTCATGATAGGGAAGTACATGGATTTCCTCATGATGGAGAAGTGAATGAATTTCCTCAAAATAAAGAGATACATGGATTTTCTTTATAACAGAGAAGTACATGGATTTCCTAATAATAGAGAGATACATGGATTTCCTCATGATATAGAGATACATGGATTTCCTAATAATAGAGAAATGCTTGAATTTCCTCTTGATAGGGAAGTGCATGGATTTCTTCAAGGTAGAGAAGTGCATGGATTTCATCATAATAGAGAAGTGCATGGAATTCCTCATAATAGAGAGATACATGAATTCTTTCATAATAGAGAGATACGTGAATTTCCTCGTAACAGAGAGATACATGAATTTCCGCATAATAGAGAAGTACTTGGATTTCCTCATGATAGAGAAGTGCTCAAATTTCTTCGTGGTAGAGAAGTGCATGGGTTTCCTCGTGAAACAGAAGTGCATGGATTTCTTTGTGAAACAGAAGTGCGTGGATTTCCTAGTGAAACAGAGGTGCATGGATTTCCTTGTGAAACAGAAGTGCGTGGATTTCCTCTTGAAACAAAGGTGCGTGGATTTGTTAATAATAGGGAAGTGAATGGATCTTCTCATGCAATAAAAGTGAATGGGTTTCATCGTAATAGACAGTACTTGCACTTCCTAATAATATAGAGGTACATGGACTTCCTCATAATAGAGAGGTACATGGACTTACTCATAATAGAGAGGTACATGGACTTCCTCATAATGGAGAAGTACATGGATTTCCCCATGATAGAGAAATGCATTGATTTCCTCTTAATAGGGAGTACATGGATGCCCCTCAAATTTCTAGTCTACTAAAATTTTCACGATTTTTACCTATGGTTCCTCTTAAGACAGGTTTCTGGACGGGATCAAAATGTCACGGCCGTCCACATCACACGCAGTCTTCTCCCAGTTTCTTTTAAAAAAAAGATGTAATGTTTGTAAGCGGCAATTTTCTTAAAGCTGTTTATAAAATTCGAATGCTGAGCTCGACAGTTGCAAATGTATGCCTTCAGTATTTATCTCCCTTTGACAATATGAGCATGGTAAACTCAAGGTGTAACACCACAATTAACGTTTTCTTGTATCATGAAATTACCATACCTAACAAGAAATAAATATTGCGTGAATATTTCCTTTGTGTGGAACACATTTCAGCAAGCAATCCCAAATACCTACCATGTTATGCGTCACGTGGTAGAGCTGAAAATAAGCAAATACAATATATATTTATATATAATTGTAAATTTGCCTGCTAGAACAGGTGCACAAATAAAATGTGTATGACCAAATGAAGTCGTAATAAAATGGCAAAATTTGATGTCTAACAGACAAGAAATGTTCCTGCAAAGTTTGCACAGAAATTTAGCTCTTTCCCCTTTGATCGCTTTTCAATGGCTCGTTTACCTTACTAAGGAAAACGATTACCGAGACATACATAGTTACCGAAGCAAATATAAAAATACACTATTGGATCACATTACAACAAGAACCGTTCAAGTATGTAAACTTCAAAGTGGTTAAATATATTTCTAAAACAAAGTCAGCCACGTTGATATTTTCTGAGAAATGCCGAATGTTGAGGAAAGGCGAACTACTATTTCGCGATTTTCCCCAAATTTCTGAATATGTACATTTTTTCCATCGCCATCTCTATCCGTGTCAATAAGGTGTTCTAGAGCAGATAAGGTATAATACTACAAGTTAATAAAGAATATGGTTTAAACAGGGGTCATATCAAAGTCGACAAAGCTTTAGTGTATCCATCAACTTATCCAAATACAATTTATTTCAATTTACCACATATCGATGTAGTTCTCATCGCGAACAAATCACTTTCTAGGACATTTTTTTGGCGTAGTCCACGCACTTAAGAAAACATTTAATCCATTGCTACTGCTTTTCCTAAGTGATCCCGGGTCTAAAGTGCACGCGTTTACCGATCACTGCCATCTCACATCTGTCCGCGTGGGATCGAGTCTCGGCCTCGGCCAATGTGGGTATACGAGAAAAGTTTACGGTAGCTTCCAGTGGGTCGTTGGTTCTTGCCGGGGTTTTCTCGGGTTCTTCTACCTGCTATACTGGCCGCCACGTGTAGGGTATCTTGTGCTGAAAAATTCCGTTACACGCACAACATCATCAACATCATCATCAACAACAACGCTTCTTTACAGTTCGTCTTCAACACGAATAGCGTCCCGCCAGTTTTCATCAATATTTTTTTTTACTTTTCAAAAATCCGTTTTCATTATTTTTGTAATATCTTAATAACAAGGTTAGTTTACTACTATCTCTACAAGAAACGATTATTTGAATCTTTCTGCTGAGAATACTTTGCCCTATATGCCCTACCAATCCTTATGAGGCAGACGACCTGGCGTTTCTGAACTATTTCTTGTCACAAATCTTTACCGGGCTGTAATCATTTCATTATGCGCCGTTAATCTAGAAATAACGTCACAACATTTCATAAATTTTGTTCAGTTTTATTCAAGACAGGTGGATCTTAAAATTACGTTGTTTAAATATTATCCATGTGATAAAAACGTTGGTCTGGCATTATCAATGTAATAAATATGTTGTGTTGGCATTATCAATGGAATGACTAAGTTGTGTTGACATTATTCATGGAATAAATACTTTGTGCTGACATTTTCCATGGACTAAATGCGTTTTGTTCGTATTATTCATGAAATAACTACGTTGTGTTAGCATTATAACTACCATGTGTTTGCATTATCCATAGAAAAATTACGTTGTGTTGGCATTATTCATGGAATAAATATATTGTGCTGACATTATCCATGTACTAAATAAGTTTTGTTGGCACCAGCCATGGACTAAATACGTTATGTTGGCATTCCTCGTGGAATAAATAAGCTATGCTGACATTATCTTTGAACTAAATACGTTTTGTTGGTATTATCCATGAATTAATACGTTTTGTTGGCACTTTTCATGCAATAAATCTGTTTTGTTGGAATTATCCATGGAATAAATACGTTTTGTTGGCATTATTCATGGGCTAAATACTTTTTGTTGGCATTATCCATAAACTACATACGTTCTGTTGGCCTTATCCATGGAATAAATACGTTTGATGGCAATGTCCATGGAATAAAGACGCTTTGCTGGCATTATCCATGAACTAAATACGTTTTGTTGACATTATTCATGGAATAAATACGTTTTGTTGCACCATCCATGGACTAAATACGTATTGTTGGCATTCTTCATGGAATAAATACGTTTTGTTGCACTATCCATGGACTAAATATGCATTGTTGGCATTCTTCATGGAATAAATAAGCTATGCAAATTATTATCCATGGACTAAATATGTTTTCTTGACATTATCCATGGACTAAATCTGTTTTGTTGGCATTATTCGTGGAAAAAATACGTGCTGTTGGCATTATCCATGGAATAAATACGCTTTGTTGGCATTATCCATGAACTAAATATGTTTTGTTTGCATTATTCATGGAATAAATACGTTTTGTTGCACTATCCATGGACTAAATATGCATTGTTGGCATTCTTCATGGAATAAATAAGCTATGCAAATTATTATCCATGGACTAAATATGTTTTATTGACATTATTCATGAAATAAATACGTTTTGTTGACATTATCCATGGACTCAATAGGTTTTGTTGGCATTATTCATGGAACAAATACGTGCTGTTGGCATTATCCATGGAATAAATACGCTTTGTTGGCATTATCCGTGAACTAAAATACGTTCTGTTTGCATTATTCATGGAATAAACACGTTTTGTTGCACTATCCATGGACTAAATACGCATTGTTGGCATTCTTCATGGAATAAATAAGCTATGCTAACATTATCCATGGACTGAATACGTTTTGTTGACATTATCCATGGACTAAATACGTTTTGTTGGCATTCTTCATGGAAAAAATGCGTATTGTTGGCATTATTCATGGAAAAAATACGTGTTGTTGGCACTTTCAATGGAATAAATACGTTTTGTGGACATTATTCATGGACCAAATACTTTTTGCTGGCATCATCCATGAACTAAATACGTTCTGTTGGCATTATCCATGGAATAAATATGTTTGTTGGCAATATCCATGGAACAAATACGCTTTGTTGGCATTATCCCTGAATTAAATACGTTTTATTGGCATTATTCGAATAAATACGTTTTGTTGCGCTATCCATGGACGAAATACGTATTGTTGGTACTCTTTATGGAATAAATACGTTTTGTTGACATTATCCATGGACTAAATCCGTTTTGTTGGCACTATCCATGGAAAAATACGTTTTGTTGGCATTATTCATAGAACAAATACGCTTTGCTGGTATTATCCAAGGAATAAATACGTTGTGTGTGTGTGTGTGTGTGTGTGTGTGTGATTTGGATTTTTAACGTGACTTTAACACTTTTTCAATCATATCGCTGCGATGCCTGTAGTATGGCAGTTTATAGTGATATATTGCACTGCAGAATCATGCCGCAGACATGTAGTATGATGTCCCACCCAGTCACATTATCCTGACACCAGGCTGACTAGTTCTAATGCTGAACGCCTAGCGAGGCAGCTGTTTGTATTATTTTTTATAAATCTTTGGTATGACTCGGCCGGGGCTCGAACTTACGACCTCCCGAGTCTACGATGACGCTCTTAACCACTAGCCCACCGGAGCGGTCCAAGTTGTGTTGGCATTATCCATGGAATAAATGGAACTGCAACGCATGATCTGCAGCTATGGATCTACATGTTTATTTAGCAGTTCACGATATATGTACATGTAATAAAATAATAACTAGTGCTCATTTTCCTTTCTAGCTTTCTATTGCGCACGCAAACTCAAAATGTGTTTTCCATCTGTAAAGTAACAGATGTAAACAAGATAGATTCATCACGATTTCTATCCGCTTTTTTGAGTAAACGCGTTGACAAATCAATGTTGATAGTTGATCTTCCAACTTATTGTAACATGGACTGATGGCTGAGACAAAACACTAATTAACATAAATGTAAAAATATATGTCTTTTGAGAATTATGATGAAAACTAATTGCCGACAAAAACTGATAGGAAGTTAGTAACGACACCTTTCTTTGATACTGACTTTGAAGATAAACATGTAAAATAACATCTATCTTGAGTATGAATTTAGGAAAAAGTTTTCCAAGACCCCTAAATAATCCTTAAGTGATTTACACTACTACATTCAGTCTTTGCGATGCGGCTTGGCAGGATATGGGGCTAATGCATACCAAAGTAGACAATTAAACAACATGGATTTGATACGTTTATTAGCATCTCCGAATACTGGAATTCGATACGAATACATCAAACGAATGCGGCATTTGTTTCAGCTGAAGTTAACCGTATTCAATACACTCAGTTACCTCCCTTTGGTAAGGTAGCTTCAAGAAATCTTCATCAGACTGGGCTTTACATACTGTATTTAACTTCCTTGTCATAGAAGAATTGTCTCGTAGCTATAGAATTTTAAATTTATTCTTTTTATCAGGAATGTGTCAGAAAGATGTTGTATCCAGGGATCGATCTCTTGTAAAATTTTCGAATCAAAACGCCAAAGCTATG
>JAECUM010029576.1:0-10738 GCA_016617855.1 Megalonaias nervosa
TATATCATCATCAATCAGAACTGTATTAGGATGGCCAGAGGTAGCACCTGTTTCTTAAGGACCACCAGAACCTAAACGAGCTGATTATGTTTCAGATGAAAGAATATTTTTAAAACTTCCAGAATATAGCAAAATTGACCCGTGGAGATGGATGCAGATAAGGGAAGCAGAAACAGGACTTGCAGAATTTATTTAAGTTGATTTTGATGGTAAAAAAAATTCCTATAATAATAAAAAGAGTTATGATATTGATCGCGAAACCCGTGATGCATTTATCGATGAACGGTTTATTAATTCATTCGCGAATGTGGTTAAAAGTGAACACCAAATTGCGTCAACGACACTACGATAGTTATTTCAAGATTACGTACAAGAGTATTCCAACGAGAATCTAAAAAATCAGATCATTGAAATGGCACAGCATCTAAATCAGGTTGCATCAGACCCTGAGTTTATTAATCAGGTAATTATTGCATCAGTGGTTAGTGATAAGAGTCTCGCAGACGAAAAAATAACCGCGCAACAATTATTTGCTAAACATTATAAAATAACCGAGGCAGATATACCAAAATTTATCTTACCCGGATTTAACGACGATAAACTGAAAAAGTCAGTTAATGATATCATCGATGAATACTTTCCAAAGATCATAGAATCATGGAGAAAAATAACCCCTCCGTGGATTATTCTTAAATATAACAATGATCCATACAGTGGAGGTCGGCATGTATCACCAGGTGTTGTCGCGATCACATCATCGATCGCAGTTAATTTGGTGTGTGATGCTATTGATGGAAGTTATCAAGTAGGTACTGAAAAATCCAGACAAGCACACAGGGATATATCCTATATTCATTTACCCCTGAAGTATATCCTGGGTTTTTAATTGCGTCAGTGCCCGTTAATCCGGTTTATCTGCAATGTCATAATCCGTTATTACCACGGATACATTTTAGACTTATTGACCACACCGGACACTTACTTGTTTTAAGGAATGAAGTTTTGTCGATAAGTTTCTATGTGCGTTCGTGACTGATCTCTTCTCAAATTAAATTACACAAATAAATATAATGGATGGAATAATTGCCGAGATAGAAAAGCTAACCCAGGCACAACACTTGATGGTGTGTTATTATTGTCTAAACAAACTTCGTAGTAAGATTATCGATGATGTAATCGATACAGTAGAACATTCTCAATTATTGGAAAAAAGTAAAAACTACATCTGAATCTGAATAAATACTATAATCTGAATGAGAATAAAAAATAAAAATATTTCTGAATCAGAATAAATATAATCTGATTCTGAATAAACATTATAATCTGAATCTGTCTCAGAATAAATAATATAATCTGAATCAGAATCAGAATAAATATTATAATAAAATTTTTTTTTTTTTTTTACTGAAAATCAGATTAAACTCACCTCATCGATGGGGTAAATATCCAACTAAAAATCAAAATTAGATTAAACTCACCTCATCGATGGAGTAAATATCTGACTAAAATCAAAATCAGACTAAAGTCAGAAAATCGATATGGTAAATGGAACTCAAAATTATATTTTTGGTGAAAAAATTACGCTGAAACAATGAAATATTATTTTTTACTGACCAGCAACAACAATAAATATTATTATAATGAAAATTTTACTTTTGCTGATTATCGTCCAGATTCCACAATTTGATGGGGTAAATGGCACTCAAAATTATAATTATCGTCCAGATTCCACAATTTGAAAGGGTAAATTGTGCTCAAAATGATGATTATCGTCCAAATTTCGGAATTTGATGGGTTTAAATAGTACTTAAAATAACAAAATTCTCTCTGAAATTGATAAAAAAAAATCAGAATGAAAATAAATATTATAATCTGAATAAAAATAAATATTATTACCTGAATCTGAATAAATATTATTATCATTATTATCAGAATAAATCTGATTCTAAATAAATATCATAATCTTTATCTGTGTCAGAATACATATTATAATCTGAATCAGAATCTAAATAAATATTATGATGAAATTTTATATTTTTACTGACAATCATACTAAACTTTGAAAATCAATGGGCAAATATCCGACTAAAAATCAAAATCAGACTAAACTCTGAAAATCGATGGGGGAAAAGGTATTCAAAATTATATTTTGGGTGATAAAATTACGCTGAAACAATAAAATATAATTTTTTACTGACCAACAACAACAATAAATATTATTATAATGAAAATTTTGTTTTTATTGTTTTCGGACTGATTTTTAATTTTGATGGGATAAATGGCACTCAAAATTATAATTATCGTCCAGATTTCGTAATTTGATGGGGTAAATGGTACTCAAAATCATGATTATCGTCCAATTTCGTAATTTGATGGGGCAAATATCCTACTAAAAATCAAAATCAGACTAAACTCTGAAAATCGATGGGGGAAATGGTACTCAAAATTATATTTTTGGTGATAAAATTACACTGAAACAATAAAGATTTTTTACTGACCAACAACAACAATAAATATTATTATAATGAAAATTTTATTTTTATTGTTTTCGGACTGATTTTCTAATTTTGATGGGGTAAATGGTACTCAAAATTATAATTATCGTCCAGATTCCACAATTTGATGGGGTAAATGGTACTCAGAATCATGATTATCGTCCAAATTTCTTAATTTGATGGGGAAAATAGTACTTAAAATAACAAAAAGCTCTCTGAAATTCATTAAAAAAAAAAATCAGAATAAAAATAAATATTATAATCTGAATCTGTGTCAGAATAAAAATAAATAAATATTATAATTTGATTCTGCATAAATATTATAATCTGATTCTGAATCTGAGTCAGAATAAATATTATAATCTGATTCTGTATAATGATTCTGCATAAATATTATAATCTGAATCAGAATCAGAATTTCAAAAAAATATTATAAATAAAATAAATAAATAAAAAAAGTAGCAAAAGAGAGTACCTGACGAGCAAGTTGAATGACGTCGGATATATATCTTTTTGGGTAATTGTTATATTTTTTTTTTCTCATTGCAATTGTTGGATAGCTAAGCGTGATAAGGGTAATAAAAACACCCCCTAAGTTAACCTCTGGTGTTTTGAGGTGGCAGGATCTAAGGCGTAAACAAATAAATGAGTGGGCAGAAACAGTAAAAGATACTGGAGCGTCTATTAAAGATGTTGCTGAACTGGAAAAAAAATCAAGATTTCCAATAAGAGTGAAGACATTAACCGGAGAGATTTTATAGGAATCGAAATATAAAAAATGGAGCATCGATAGAGATTATTGATCATAACGACACGCGTAGACTTCGGACGTAACAATATTTCCACAAAATTGAACTGTTAATTCAATAATGGTGATATGTTTGATTTTATCAGAAATATCAGTAAGAGTGACCCTGTATCCGTGTGGTTGTTTCAAAGTTCAGAATCTGTGAACAGCGATAAATGTCGCTATGATCAGTTTCTACGGCCTAATGAAGATATTTATTGTACAGAATTATTCCACGACGAAATGAAAAATCTTGCGCTGAAATACACGAACACCGATGAAATCGGCGCTGATGGCGGTGATGAATTCACTGTCGAACGATTACTCAGCAATTGTTTCACAGTTCCTTCGGTTGCTGCACACGCTGCACAAAAGAAAAACTCGTGGTCACCGACACGATTAGAATTTCTTGAAGATATCCAACGCAGTTGTATCGAATACGGACATGGAGGATTATGAAATACTAAATACGATTATAAGATGTTATATCGGTTGATATGGTTGCATGTTATTTTGGAAGTTTTCTTGAATACGGAGAATGTTCTGAGTATTTCAAAAGATTTGGACATCCAACACACGAGATGACCAGAGTTGCGATAAATGGACCTTTACCGGATTTTGACCTGACCGGATTTGCCTGTATTGAATCATTCGAGTTAGCATTCGAGTTAGCACGGACTCTCCATCCGATCATTTATGTTTGGTTTGGGAGACAATTTTCAGAAAAATGTTGGTCTCCGATAGTTTTATTACGATATTTGATTGATACGGGAATTTTGGTGTCATCGACATTCATTGAAGCAATTATATCATATCGTCCGCAGAAACAAGTTTGGTTACCACAGCATATGATGAAAATCCTGACATCGTCGATTTTGAAACAAAACTCGCAAAGGATCTTGGAAGAAAAATAATTGGTAAATTTACGCAAGGAGGATCGTATGATCACAAACGACATTGTTGTAGATTAATCATCGACGATGCCCAGTTTGATTTTATAATTGCTGATACAACAGCGAAAGGCACATTTATAAGTCGAGAAAATGCTTATTTATCTGATGGAACTAAATGAGCTACACTGGAGGTGAATCACCACAGTTCACTCATTTAAGATCTTCGATACTTGCGTATTTTTCGATAAATTTATTATCGATGATTAATAGATTTTCTGATACCGCCGTTAGAGTCGCAACAGATTCATTTTATATCGATAACAAACACACAGAATCACTGAGACAGTTAAAAATTGGAAATGACGCGTCTTGGGGCGAATCGAGAATAAAACGAGAAGAGATTCTTAATTATTCTGAATCTGCCGATTATATTTCCGACGATCATTATTGTAAAAATAATCGTTTATCGGAATTATCGTCGGCTCCATCGGTATATGATCCCGTGACCAGATATAAGACTGTTTATCTCAACGGACCGGGAGATTCTGGTAAAACAACACGTGCGATTGAATTATTTCGGAATTTTGATATGGTTGTTTTGACACCCCCACATAGACTCGCCAGAGAAATGAGCAAACAAGGAGTTAATTCGTGTACGTATCATAGTTTCTTTCGATGGAAGGGAGATGAATGGACTTCACAACGAATGGGTGAGAAATATATTCCTAAGATTATTATCTGGGATAAAATATGTACGGTATCGTTGGAAGTATTAAAAATATTTCTTGATTGGTTACTGACGAAAATGTGTGGTGATTACGATCAACCACCGCCTTTTGTAGGATCATCTCCGCACAAATGGCTGAAAAAGTTTGTAGACTATTATGAGGAGATAACTGTTGATCATAGAGCTATTGATGAACCATTGAAAGAATTAAAAAAAATTAATCAGACTGCAGCCAGATAAGATTCAATGTGAGATAATGCGTGAAGTAATTCCAGAGACTACGATGAATGATTTTTGGAATTTGTGGAGGCCTGGTGATTTGATAGTTGCAAGTCGGAAGATAGTTCGTGATACACTTCAGCAAGAGTTAATTCTGTTACATAAAGAAAAGTTTTCAGAGTTACCAGTGTCGCTTTGTTTCCGCCCAGCAGACACACGCAAACAAAATATTGAAGTTGAGATTCCTGGAATTAATGATAAACAAAAACTCGTTCTTAACGATATTGTTGTTGTTGATGTGAATGGCGCTGAGAACGCATTAACGATGGACAAATCTCTGTGGACGCTAGAATACGCTATAACGATTCACTCGTCATAGGGATTAACGATTTCTGATACAAATATCTGGATTGTCGATGATCGGATCGAATGGTCAAATTTAGTTTATCTCGCATTGTGTCTCGAGTCAGAAAAATATCTCAGACACGGAGGGTTATCATGGATTGCGTAATGACCAAGAAAATCACTGATATCAATTGCAATGATGTAGTTAACAACGAAGTTGTCAAGAAAAAATTAGCTGGTTATCAGCGATCTGACAAAAAAAAAAAAAAGTAAACGTGACTTTGATATTGATATTGAATTTACCATGACGCTGAAACAGCGACAGGATAATCATTGTGCGAGCTGTAATGCAGTAATATTGTGGCAGTATTCGAAATATTAATCCAAAACAATTCACCGTGGATAGAATTAATAGTAATCTCGGTCACACACGCGAAAATATGATGTTGACCTATCTTGAGTGTAATCGACGTAGGGGTGCTGGTATCCTGCTTTCACAAAAGTGAAGGCGGTGGTAATTGTGTATCTTCAGGAATTACTTGTAACTGTTCGCGTACAAATCCACGTTGAGAAGCAGTTGAAACTAGTCTGTGGATCTAACCACGCTGGAAAGTTTATGTGTGGTCACACTCCAAATAGGATCAGTTGCTTGTTTTTTACCCCCTTCAAGTTCACCGGGTTCATATAAATATCTTACAGTCACATTACCCAATACTGATTGTTTTGAGACAGATTCACGTCGCTGTACTGGTATATGTTTTTTGTGATCGCATTAATGGGTTTCATGGAAGCTGCACGAGCAATTTCATTATTTAACGCAGCTATCCCACTTGGTAGTCTTGCAACCCATTCACGAGATCTTTTGTCTTTCTGAACTTTATTCAAGGATATTTCCTGCGCATACTGATATCCAAATAATCTCTCAGCAAATGTTCGATTAAATCGTTCAACGATTGCCTGATCGCGATGACTTGCGGTATATCCTCGTCTGATTTTGACATTATGTTTTTTCATCAGAGATGATACTGCACCAGGAAATTCCTTGCCAGGATCAACCTGTAATAGCTGTGGCCATCGTAGACCACCGCGTTGATAAATTCGTTCAAAAGCAGATGCAACTTCAGCTGCTGTTTTAGTTGATAGTGGTTCTGCTTCTTTATATCTACTTGAAACGTCAACGACAGTTAACGCGTATTTGTATGTGCGTGATTGACGTCTACGTGTTTTAATAGTATCATGAGGTAAAAACAAAATGTCTGCTTGATGAACTTCGTTGGGAGTGCTGACATCAAAATGTGCCTACTGAATATTTTTTAGGTGGTGGTAGATAAATTTGCCATATTGCCTGCCGTGCTAACCAATTTGCAGCAACAGAACGTGCGACACCTGCTGCATCAGCAAGTTTATGAATCGCTGCTCTGCCCCTCCAGTATCCTCTTGGGCTATAATAAATGGCTATAATAGATTCCATTATAATAGTTATCTATGATTAATTACCGGACCCTAGCATTAGTTTACCTTTCATCGCAGAATTTTCTAGGAAGCTAGCAAGTTTTTCTCTGAGAGATTTATTTTTTATGGAATTTATGGAATGAATGAACTTCACATCTGCAATATGTCGTTGTTGTAAATCTTTATTTTATACGCGACATCATGAATGTGGCACGCTTGATCAATCGCATTAATTGGGTACTCTCCGGGTCTTGGTTGGTCTCGTTCATCAAGTCGGATATCAAGTCGGGTTCCAGGACCACAATAATTATATCCAGGAAGATGTTTTTCTCCTGGGTATTTAGCCCATGGAGTCTCTGGTAATTTTTCCAGTGAAGCAGCGATATCATCACCTGTCTTCATACGAGACGAAATAAATTTGTATTTGCTTGTACCACATTTTACACACTTGCCTGTAAGCGCATGCTTTTTATTTTTTGTTATTATTATAGTTGATCCACTGGTGTGGGTGGATGCTTTGCATCGAACACAATATAAATTCATATTATTTATTATATTTGTACAACATGGATGTCATTTATTTCTCAGTGACACGAAATCAAGAGCCAATCAAGCATCATGCAGCACTACCAAATTCTATCAGAGCAATTACAATAGGTCCATCTGGGTCTGGTAAGACGCAATTATTGCTTAATCTAATAATGAGATGGCTCCAGTGGGATATTTGGTGGCACCATCCGTAGATGATCAGCGATACTACGATGTGCTTAAAGATTTTAATGAAGAAGCGAAGTCGTTGGATAAAGATTAAGATGACAATGATATTGTTGATTTTGTCACCGATATTGAAGAAGCTCCATCTGTGGATGATCTCGACGGACGCATTAATAATCTCCTAGTATATGATGTGATGCTGGACAAACAGTCAAATCCAGCTTGGATATTTTCCTGAGGCAGACACAAAAATACTGATGTAATTTATGTTACTCAGCGATATACACAAATACCTAAAATGATCAGAGATAACTGCAATATTTTAGTTGTGTTTTAATGGAGTCGATACACATACTCTGCGAAACATTCATCAGACTTAGTGTTCAGGTGTTATGGATATGATTAAATTCAAAAATTTCTTCTCAAAAGCGCAAGCTACCCCACACGGATTTATCACGATAAATTTACATGATCCTCGTTCGCGATATCGTATAGGTCTCGATAAAATTTTTGACTGAAAAACACAGCAGCAGGGAGGGCGATGACAAAGAGTGAGTGAGCGGTTACATAAACAAACACGCCATAAAAAACAAAAACATAAATGTCAAAAAATAAAGTAACAAAAATAAGCTAACCCAAATAGGAAAGTTTTGGGCCGGTTAGAGATTTCGGTTTGACGTTATTGACGTTTGTATTTTCGATCTTGTAGGAAACTTTATTTTTCGGCGAAATCTCTAATTGAAAAGTTATAGGATTCTCCCTCCCTGCCGCTCCGGCTAATTTATTTTTTTAAAGCCAAACCTATGAAACAAATTAATAGATAAAACCAGGTCATGGGCCAGCTAGTCGTATTTTCCCACCCCTGCCTTAAAGGTATCATAATAAGTCAAACACTGTGTCGAATGCCTGAGCTAAACATTGGTGCCAAATTAATTACGCTACTTGAAGTATAACTTGATTCTTAAATACGTCGTGCGATAAGACAGAGAAGTGTTCTCCCTTGTAGGATTATGTAGCAGATGAATGATTTGTAACAAACTGTAAATTGAGCCAAAACGTTGACATTTTATTGGCTCATTGGAACATGCTATTGGTGTTAAATTTGTATTCTTTTCAGTTTTCAATATTATTTTGGATCGAATAATTGCAGAAAATATATTTTGAAAAATTTGGAGATCGGGAGAGATGTCTTGTGGCTATGCTTCTACAAAGTTTGAATGAAACATCTGTCAGTATCAGCGATCAGTAAAAGATTTTGCTTGAGCTGTATCCTATCCCATATTTAGCTGAGCATTTTGGACAACCTGAGCTGTTTCTATGAAACAAAAATATGTCCTGGATGTGTGTGGGTGCAGTAATTTTGTGAAAAAATAATACGTTCTGCTCGTCAGAAAGTTCTTCACAAAAAGGAATTTCAATCTGTTCAGACCACCTCGGCAATTTGTACGACTGTATTGACCGTATAATTCATTCAGACCACCTCTGCTATTTCTACGACTGAACTCAGCTCACAATTAATTTTCCTATATAGTCTTTACATTTGTTTATCAGTACTGAACTTCCACAGTGTGACAATCAATACAAATCATTTATTGACCTAAAGTACCTTCAAAGGTGTATTCACGGTGAAGTTCTTGTCATAGGTTCACCTGCATTTCTCTGAGAGGCTTGACAGTAAACAAAGCAATATGCAATGGAACACAGATTTCACTTCCGGATCATCAACCAAGGCCTTATTACTCACTGTGCACTGTCGCCGAAACACACACAGACAACCACACCATAAGCTCATATTCTAAATAATAAACAATTAATTTTAAATCCATACCAAGAATGCCTAAATCTAACTCTTGTATCACCACCAAAAGGAGTCAGGAAAAAATGCTCTAAAAATAGACTGGGACTACATTCGTGGATATTGACTGGAACTAATAATTGTGATCTGATTCCGACTGTACTGACCGTATGATTCATTCTGACCTAACTCGGCTATTTCTATGACTGTATTGACTATATGATTCATTCAGACCACCTCGGTTATTTTTACGAATGTATTGATCGCATGATTTATTCAGACCACCTCGGCTATTTCTACGACTGTATTAACCGTATGATTCATTCACAACTAACTAGGCTACTTCTGCTGGACTAAAATATATCTTGGCTGTGCCTTTGTGCAATAATTTATAGAAAAAATAACACATTCTGTTTGGCCGGAAATTTCCTCAAAAAAATGTTAGGACCATTTCTGGCTATTTATATGGTTGGATTGACTGTAGAATTGACAGAGATGTTACGAATGCTAAAATGTTCAGTTATTCATAATTTCTCTGTCAATCCTTGTTTCGTAATTAGTTAAAGTGGTCCAAACGAGAACAATTGGCATACATTCATTTGCGAATGAAAATAAAATATCAATACATTCGCAACTTTCATGTCAATCCTGGTTTCATAAATGATCGAGGTGTTCCAAATGACAGCTAATGACAGTATTCAGAACATATTCGTCATTTTTCGATGCGATTCAAATAACCTCAACTCTTGGAAAAAGGCTTGGAGGTGATCGTATTGATACTTCCCAAACTGACAAGATTTTGGCTGACAAAACATCGAGCTAGATGTGCTAAGAACGGTCTTAAAACATGATATGCCATGAACATAACACTCCACGTTTCGACAATCGATCAAATGTCTACACGTTTAAGTTTTAATGCTCCTCCCGAAAGTTTCTATTGAAAAAAATTATCGGTTTCAGTTGTCTGCAACTTTTCCGGTTTTGCTATCAGTTATGACATGTCATCATTTCATTGAAGTTATTTCGACATAGTGATAATATTATTTACATCCAGGGTGTATGTATGTATGTATGAATGTATGTATGTATGTATGTATATGGGTGCCCGCAGGATTTTTTGCAGGGGGTGGGGTCAGGACTTTGTGCAGGGGGTCAGTCAGTCACGCCGGGAGAGTTTGTATAAGAAGCAGTCTGAAACTAAAGCTAATATTTATTAAGCGTTTTGAACAGAATCTTGTGACATATTTTCAGCTTCATTTGCATGATTAAACTTATCGGAATATATATATATATATATATATATATATATAT
>JAECUM010029577.1:0-54257 GCA_016617855.1 Megalonaias nervosa
ATATATATATATATATATATATATATATATATATACATTGTGCTTCATAGATCATCCAAATGAGCCAATCATAAGCATTCCAAGGGGACTGATCGAGGACATGGAAAATGTATTACAGTGTCAAGCTAGCACAGGCTGTAAAAATGCAAGCTTGATAGTAGTAGAAGCCACTCAACAGAAAGGGAACGATTACTTAACATGGGGAACAAATCTAACATCAACACACTACCAAGAAGGCCATATCTGGAAAGCAAACGCCACCCTGATATTAACCGCGTATATGGTCAATCCCAGGTTTCTTCAGAATAAGTGTTTCAGGTGCTTCTACTCTATAGGAAACAAGCGTTATTACTCAAAACAACCGATATGCATAAAAATTATTCCAGGTAATACTTTATTTTAATCATAACTTTTAACAATATTTATAACATTTCCTGATTTGTGGAAGTTTTCTGACCTTCCACTTCCTGTTTCTTGATTTTATTGTCGTCATACTTAAACTAAATCAACCATGTTAAGGTGTCCGATTTTAACATTTTAATAGTCTTACATCTTGATGTCAGGAAATGTGTTATCACTTCTAATTGTTTTTATACTTCTGCAACTCTAAACCGAATAGACCGGATTTATTGCAGCTGACTTTTGCAAGAACAGAAAGTCCACGTGCCAGTATCCGCATCCGTACGACTGTAACAAGTTCATCACGTGCACCACAGGTCCCGTGGAGTCAACCTGCCTAGCCGGCCTGCACTACCACTCGAACTTGGACAATTGCACAGGAGCATGTGTCTATCCGAACCAAGCAAATTGCAACATAGGACTATTGGATGGCTGTGACTGTGGGGATATTTAAATGGGACGATGGAAAGTTTGATTCTGATTTGTTGTTATTCTAGGCTTATCCATTGAACAATGCAAAATCTTTGTAATAGAGATAGTTAATAATATATCTTTGCTTGATACAATTGGCTATTGTTTCTAATATCACGTAACGTCTAATGACTTTCAGCAAGAGATCAATATTGTGACAATTACAAATACTAATTTTGCAGGTATATATGTGTATGTATGTCTGTATGTATATAAATACATTTTCCTTCAAATATTAACTGAAATAAATATTTGGTCACTGAATTTGGAAACCACCAGTACAAAGATTTTCTTGTCGACTGCATTCATTGTACTATATTCAAAATGGTAAATATATTCTAATTTTTCGCATTAATATCGATTAGATAAGAATTGATTTATTGGAAGAGAGGAAGAAAGACCTGCAGCTCTTCGGTATTCTGCTATAACATATTTGTGTAATTGTTTTGCCCACTAAACATATACAGTTCGGGACTCATTATTATTTGGAATTTTGTCTCTTTATTACAAATATTGAAAAAATTTGTATGAATGAATGCATACCCCGTTGTAAGATGTATGTTGCCGATAGCAACGTCTGTCTACTAAAGCAGCAGTAGAGCTGAACAGACCACTTGCCTGAGACCTTATTTTTGAAAATTAAGGGTTCCCTGAAGAAAAAAAACATTTTTGTCTTAATAATGAAAATTTCTTTAATTGACCAGATTTTTTCACAATCTGGTCACTACACGTTGGTCGTTCAACAGCTCTACTGCTGCTATAAATTAAACAGCCATTATAGATATTATCAATAATGAGTATCGGAGAACCACACTCAGCTAAATTAGCTCTACTGCTGCTATGATTTTTATCCAAAAATTGTATCAAGTCCGTTGCGATATCTTGACCTTGGATCATGTAAATTTATCGTTACAAAACCAAAGGGAGTAGCTTGTGCTTTTGAAAAGAAATTTTTAAATTTATTCATGTCCATGTCGCCTGAACACCAAGTATAATAAATATTTTGCAGTGTATGATTATCTACGCCATTAAACACAACTAAAACGTTACAATTATCTCTGATTACTTTTGGAATTTGTGTATATCTCTGTGTAACATAAATCACGTCTGTATTTTTATGTCTACCTCGTGAAAATATTCTAGCTGGATTTGATTGTTTGTCCAGCATAACATCATCATACACTACTAAATTATTAATAAATACATCCAGATCATCTACGGATGGCGCTTCATCAATATCAGTAATAAAGTCTATGACATTGTCAGAGACGTTGTCTTTATGTAACGATTTTGCGTTTTCATTAAAATCTTTAAGTACTTCGTAACATCGCTGATCGTCTACAGATGGCGCTACTAAATATAATTTATCCCACTTCAGCCATCTCATTATTAGATTAAGTAATAATTGCGTCTTTCCACTTCCAGATGGGCCTATTATAATCATTCTGATAGAATTTGGTAACGCTGGATGGTGCTTTACTGGCTCTTGTTTTCGTGTCGCAGAAAAGTCAATTATATCCATATAATAAATAATATGAGTCTATATTGTGTTCGATGCAGAGCACCTACCGATACTACTGAATTAACGACAGTAACAACAAAAAATAAAAGACGTGCACTTACAGGCAAGTGTGTGAAATGTGGTACCAAGAAATATAAATTTATTGCAACAAAGACAGGTGGGGGTGATATAGCCGTTTCGTTAGGAAAATTACCAGGAACTCCATGGGCTAAATATCCCGGTGAGAAACATTTACCCGGATATAATTATTGTGGCCCTGGAACTCGTCTCGATATCAGACTCGATGATCAAGATCAACCAAAACCAGGAGAGTATCCAGTAAATAAGATTGATCAAGCATGTCATGTTCACGATGTCGCGTATAAAAGTAAGGATTTGCAACACCGACATCTCGCGGATGTGAAATTGATTCACGCGTTAAATTCTATACCTAATAAATCTCTCAGAGAAAAATTAGCTAGTTTTCTAGTAAAAACTGCTATGAAAGGTAAACTAGTGTTAGGGGCTGGTAATTAATTATATAACTATCATAATGGAATCTGTTTATTATTCCCCGAGAGGATTTTGGAGAGGTAAAGCAGCGATTAGTAAACTCGCCGAAGCAGCAAAAGTTTCACGTGATGTCGCTGCATCATGGTTAGCACGACAGGCAATATGGCAAATCTTCCTAAGTCCACCTAAAAAAATTCATTACGCGCATTTTGATGTTAGTGTCCTAATGAAGTTCATCAAGCGGATATTTTGTTTTTACCACACGATACCATTAAAACACGTGGACGAAAATCACGCACATACAAATACGCGTTAACTGTCGTTGACATTGCTAGTAGATATAAAGAAGCGGAGCCATTATCAACGAAAACAGCATCCGAAGTTGCATCTGCGTTTGAACGAATTTATCAACGTGGTGGTCTACGATGGCCAAAACTACTACAGGTTGATCCCGGTAAAGAATTTCTTGGAGTAGTATCATCGTTGATGAAGAAATATAATGTTAAAATCAGACGAGGATATACTGAAATTCATCGTGATCAGGCAATCGTTGAACGATTTAATAGAACACTTGCCGAGCGGTTATTCGGATATCAATACGCAAAAGAAATATCTACTGACTTTAAAGATAGATCTCGTGAATGGGTTGCAAGATTACCGAGTGTGATAGCTGCGTTGAATAATGAAATTACTCGTGTAACTTCCATGAAACCTTTTAATGCGATCAAAAAAAAATATATACCCAATGGCTACGGACAACGACATGAATCTTTCTCTCAACCAGTATTAGGTAATGTTACAGTTAGATATTTATATGAACCTGGCGAACTTGAAGGTGGTAAAAAAAGAGCAACCGATCCTATCTGGAGCGTGACTACACATAAAATTTCTAGCGTGGTTAGATCCACTGGTAGACCTCCAATATACAGACTAGATTCTACTGCCCCTCAACGTGGATTTGTACGTGAACAATTACAAGTAATTCCTGAGGATACGCAATTACCACCAAGCTCAATTTTGTAAATGTCCAGAGCCTCGACGTCGATTACACTCAAGACAAGTCAGCATTACATTTTCACGTGTGTGACCGAGATCACTATTAATTCTGTCTACGGTAAATTGTCTTGGATTCGAACACTGCCATGACATATTACAGTTGCAACTTGTGCAATGATTATTTTGTAATTGTTTTAGTTTTATAATAAATTCAACATCAATATCAAAATCACGATTATTTTTTTTGTCACATTGCTTATAACCAGATAGTTTTTTTCTTATTACGTCATTATTAACAATTTGATCATTATCTTCTATAAAATTCATAATAACCCTATGTAATTGAGATATTCTCCTGACTCGAGATACGGCGAGATAGACTAAATTTGACCACTCGATCCGATCATCTACAATCCAGATTTTAGTATCAGTTATAGTTAATCCTTGTGATGAGTGAATCGTTATAGCGTACCCTAACACCCACGGTGATTTATTCATACTCAGCGCATTCTCAACGACATTAATATCGACTAGAACAATATCATTCAAGACAAGATTTTGTACCCGGACATTTTCAATGTCTCCACCTGGTATTTCAACTTCAATATTCTGTCGTCGAGTATCTGAGGGGCGATAACACAAAGGTACAGGTATATCTGAAAACTTTTCTTTATGTAACAAAAATAATTTATCCTGTAGTTCATCACGAACTATCTTTCTACTCGCGACTATTAAATCAGCGGGATTCCATGAAGTCCAAAATTCATTCATAGAAGTCTCTGGAATTACTCCTCGCATTATCTCACATTGTACTCTGTCTGGCTGAAGTCTGATTAATCTTTTAAACTCTTTTAGCGGTTCATCGATAGCTCTATGGTCATCATTTATTTCTTCATAATAATCTACGTTATTCTTTAGCCATTCATGTGGAGACTCTCCAACAAAAGGTGGTGGTTGACCATGATCGCCGCACATTATTACAGCAGTATTCTTTGTCAATAACCATTCAAGAAATGTTTTTAGTGTTTCTAACGACACCGTGCATATCTCGTCCCATATAATATATTTAGGTACATATTTTTCACCCATCCGCGATGGAGTCCATGTGTCTCCGCACCATCTAAAGAAACTATGATATGTACACGATTTTACTCCTCGTTGTTTTATTTCTCTAGCAAGTTTGTGCGTCGGTGTCAAAACAATTATATCCGAATTATTATTTATAAATAAATTAATTACACGAGTTGTTTTACCTGACCCTCCACACCCATTAAGATAAACAGTCTTATGTCTAGATACAGGATCATACACAGATGGTGCAGATGACTTTGATGTTGGATTATTATTTTTGTAATATATCTCCACAATTTCAACATCTGCAGATTCAGAATAACTAAATATATTTTCTTGTTTTATTCTCCATGTCCCCCATTCACCATTGCCGAGTTTTAATAAATCTTTATATTTTTTATGTACATAAAATGAATCCGTAGCGACTCTGACAGCGTGATGAGGAAATTTATTTATCATCGATAGTAGGTTTATCGAAACATAAGCTAACATCGAAGATCTTAAATGAGTAAATTGTGGTGAGTCGCCATCAAGGTAGCTCACAATGGTACCTAGTTTTGTTCCATCTGATAAATAAGCATTACATCTGTTTATAAACGTATTTTTCTCAGTTGTATCAGCGATTATAAAATCTAGTTCAGCATCGTCCATAATCAATCTTGTACAATGTCGTTTATAATCGTATGAACCACCTTGAGTAAATTTACCGATTATCTTTCTACCGAGATCCTTTGCAAATTTCTCATCATGTTCATTCCTGCATTTATTTATTTTAATAATATGATCTTCATCAATATCAGGGAATTCTTTTCTGGTATCATCGATATTAAATCTGTTGGTTCTGGTAACCAAACTTGCTTCTGTGAATTATACGATATAATCGCTTCAGTTACTCTCAACGATATTAAAAATCCAGCATCAAGCATATACCGCAATAGTACTATCGGAACCCAACATTTTTCTGAAAAATGTCTTCCAAACCAAACATAAGTAATCGGATGGAGATTTTCTGCAAATTCGAATAATTCTACATGAGCAAATCCGGTTAAGTCAAAATCTGGTAAATATCCGTTTATCGCAACCCTGGTCATGTCATGTGTAGGATGTCCGAATCTCTTAAAGTACTTAGAACATACTCCATATCCAAGAAAACTCCCAGGATAACACGCTACCATATCAATCGAGATAACATCACTATGGTTGTATTTGGTGTTCCATAACCCACCGTGACCATATTCTATACAGCTTTTCTTGACATCTTCAAGGAATTCTGATCGTGTCGTTTTCCATGAATTTTTCTCCTGAGCGAAATGGGCAGCAACCGATGGTACGGTAAAGCAATTATTCAGTAATTGTCCAACTATGACGTCATCAGAGGTATATTTCAATGCAAGATGTTTCATTTCTTCATGGAGAGATTCTGTACGATAAATATCACCATTAGGCCGTACAAACTGATCGTAATGATTATATTCTGAACTCTGAAATAACCAAACAGACACAGGGTCGCTTTTACTTATATTTTTAATAAAATCAAAAATGTCACCGTTATAAAATTTAATTTTTCTATCTCGTGGAAATATCGTCACAGCATTAGTCCATGCATGTGCATTATGATCAATAATATCTATCGGAGCTCCTCTTGATTTATATTTCGATTTATATAAAATCTCTCCTGTCAGCGTTTTTACTGTTATTGGGAATTTTAATTTCTTTTCTAGCTCAGCGACATCCTTAATAGACGCTCCGGTATCTTTAACGGACTCTGCCCATTTGTTTATTTTTTTACGTCTTAAATCTGTTAAGCCATTACCACGTATCTCATTTGTAAAATGTTCTGTAACTCGTTCAGCTACGCAGTTTATTCTCGATATTTTCATCGGTTTCAGATCTGTAATATTAGGTTTATCATTCAGCGGAAATATTCCGTATACAACTGCAGTCGCTGGATAACTCTGTATATAATAGGGTTTATCAATGCCAGTAAGTATTCCGGGCTTAGATTTATTACTCAAAGAACAATATTACCCCCGGGCTGCACACGGACTGGATCACGCTTATCACGAATAATCCAAATATCTTCTTCTGTATTTACAATAAATTTTATTAAAATAAAATATTTTTGATTATCAAGGTGATTAATAATTACTTTTCCTCGTTTGTCATTCATCATATTAATAACATTTCCAACTCTGAATGTTGACCATGCATGAACTGCACCATCGTCACGAAATTCCTTTTTTGCTTCACGAATGCGTTCGATTACCATTAATGCCAGATCCTGCATCGAAGTACTAAGTTTATATTCTGATAATCTGTCAAGGTCAAATCTAGTAGGGGAAGGTTCAATAACGGATAATTCCTCCATATAATTAAAACAAATATTTAAATTAAAATTTTATTATATATATATATAATGATTGAAACACAAAACAAATGTGCTTGACTCAAAATTGGATATACTTCTATTTGTAATAAATCATGCGTGAACAAATACTGCGGAAATCATGCACAGAGTATCAAAAATGGAAGTACAGGACCAATACCGTGTGTGAAATGCGGTGTTGGAGTAAGAGGAAAAACTCAATTGTGTCTAAAATGTGGCGGAAAAAAATATAGAGAACTAAAACGATATTATGATAAAAAAAATAATACATTATCAGGTCAATCTCCCATAAAGACAGAAGAAGATTATCTGGTTAGATTTCAAAATAATGATTTAGACAAATAATATTATATATATAATGGAGCAAAATGAGTTTATGTCACATCCTATAATAAAAAATTATGAAGCATCCCGAGATGGTGTAATCAGACACTGTAGATTGAAAAAACCAGTCGGTAGTATTATTAATACTGGTTATCTTATATTTACTGTTAATGACAAGAAAAAAAATTATTTATCTCATATATTTACATACGAGTGTTTTTTTGGAATAATCAAGGATGGGTATGTGGTGGATCACATCAACGGCAATAAGCTCGATAATTCGATTTCTAATTTACGAGTTACTACACAGAGTCAAAATTGTAAATCCGGAAACACAGGAAGGTGTAAATTATACAGAAAGAGAGCTATTAAATCAGTGAATACAGAGACTGGGGAAGAAATTAGTTTTGAATCAATTAATTCTGCTGCCAAATATTTTGACATAGTACCACGATCGGTACAACGTGTCGCAGAAAATATACAAAAATCTGCTTTTTCGAAAATATATAATCAGCGAATAGTATTTGAATATGTCTAACTCTCTATTCTTACAAAAACAAATAGTTCGACTCTGTTAATTTTCCCAAGGGTTTTGTTTAGCCATAATTACAGTCACTGACTCTGTCATGGGTTCATCTTCATCGCTCTCAGCGTCATTATCATTTTATACAGAATCAGATAGCATAATCTTTCTTAATTGCATTACACGATTATCCACAATCTTTTTTCTTTCGTACTCGTGAGACAGTTCGGATTTAATATTTTCGATAGAACGCGCAAGAGGTGCAAATAACTTTACCTGATTGTCGTTTACCATGGCTAGTGATTCAAGCATGGATTGATAAATTAATTTTATAAATCTGTAGTTTGAAGATAGTGTATATTTATTATCGAATTTTCTCTGTTGCAGTAATTCAAAATCGCACATAATTTTCTGAGGGTCGAGATTATCAGATATTTTTATTCCGTTATGTTTTAATTTTTTAATAGCAGAAATAATATCATTAATATTTTCTTGGTTCATTATATATATATATATATTTATATATTTAATATAAAAAATAATATCAGTATCTGAATAATTGTTTAAAAAAATGTAGTCCCCATAACCCCATGTGAACCCCTAGGTTGTCATATGACATCCTAGCAGGATCAGAAGGTCAGGGGACTGTTTTGAGGATGATTGTATGATTATGAAATATATACATATGGTTATGATTTTGATTTTTGAGGACAGCACAAACCCCATGTGAACCCCTAGGTTGTCATATGACATCCTAGCAGGATCAGAGGTTACATATAAACTTATCTCTAAGAATTTAATTCTAAGGACAGCACAAACCCCATGTGAACCCCTAGGTTGTCATATGACATCCTAGCAGGATCAGAGGTTACATACAAACTTATCCTAATGATTGTATGAACATGAATATATACAAATGGTGATGACGGGGGAATCTTGTCTACGTCCAACAGATTTTGTACACTCTCCCCCCATACAAAACCCCGGGAGTGTAAAACGTACACCCCTCAAGGGTGTATGATAGGAGAGTGTATTTTGTCTGTTGTGGATATCGAGGAAATTCTCCGGGTTCCCCAATTAAATAAGCATCAGTCGCAAATGCAAGATAATATCTTTAGCATTTTTTGAGACTCGAACACGCGAGAGTCTGTAGAGCTTCGATCTACGTCAAACCGTCTTACCATTTCGGCTATCGTTCTCTTATCAATGATATAGTTAAATTTAAGTATATATATATAATATTTGTGCTGTCTCACAGAACTTGTATTACTAATAGAATGTAGAATTGTACTTCAGTTTTTCAGAATTCATAAAATAATTTTGCACGCATAAAGTTATAGTTCGTTAAGGTAACAGACAGACGGACTAATATACACTATACACGCTATCAACTGAGCTATCGGACCTTGTTATAAATACATATTGAAAAAGTTAATATGTGTTTACCAATGTGTCAGTCATATCGTTATTCCTAAAAACTACAATATTCTTAACAAAAACCACATTTTTCTGTCTAAAATGAGATTTTATATTTCTAGTTTTCCAAAATATATATAATTCTGTACAACACTGAGTCTATGCGTGGGTCGTAACAGCGGATATTGATTTAGTTATAATATATAGCGGTCTTAAAATAACTTTACGCATATGGAATAATCAATATGCAACCACAGTTCACGGATTTTATGTAAACAAAAGAATAAACATCCAGATAAAAACGCTCTATGAGCGTACATATAGGTTTATATTAAGAGATTCGTTTCTCGTGTCCAGAATGTTTCCTGCCTGGTCAGTGAGTTTGAAATTTATTCTTGTCAGAAATGGATTATGAACTCGCAGGTAAACGGGATTAATTGGTTCTACCACAATTAGCCAGCCTGGTGGAACAATCGGGCTAAAACTGAATAATATGTACCCTTGCTCCGCAGTGCCACTGCGGTGGTTAGATTTAGAAAGATCTACCTGATAGCTACCTTCAATAATATCACATACCAGATTGACTGCAATTGTTGTTGTTATGTTTACAATGCCCGGTGATATATGTCTACCGGCACCAAAGGGGTTGTTATTGTGTTTTAATATAACCGGTGGTGGGGCTATTTTTTTCCACGATTCAATTATTCCCGGATAATATTCTTCAATAAGATCATTTAATGATTTCTTCATTTCAGCGTTATTTAAATCAGGTATAACAAATGTTTGTGAATCTTTTTCTGTTATTTTATAATGATCAAGAAATATTTGCTTCATTTTTGGAGTTGCGTAATAATTTCCATCGAGTTTAGTCGCAATGTTTATAATACTTCGATTGGCGATATATAAATCGAATAAGATACCGTTTAAATGTTTTATTGACTCGATTATTTGCTGCTTTACATTTTCATTATAATGTTGAGATAATGAAATAAGTAAATTTCTTAAATCATTAAACGTTTTATCGTATTCAGGCTTAAGATCATCAAAAAATTCTTTAATAAATTCTACATCAACAATTTCTTGATATTCCCTCCCCTCTGGTGCAGGAGTAAATACTGATCTAGCTATCTTGGGAATTCTTTTACCGTAAAAATCGGTAAAGTAATATCTATCGTCGTTTGGATCAAATTCAAATGCTATACGACTCCATGGATAAATTTCTCGATATTTTGGATTTTTAATGAATTTTTCTTCACTGGTTTTAAACTCATTTTTAGTTGGTTCTGAAACTCCATTATAAACAGGTGCGACTTCAGGCCATCCTAACACTGATCTGATCGAACTCTGATAAATATCTACGGAGTAATCAGGGGAATTTATTTCAATAACCGCAGATAGTGTTGGTTCGTGAACAGTAATCGCTATTTTAGATTCTTTCCTTGTGATAGATTTAATTCTGCGTTGGAACTCATCATTAATCTGTTCTATTTGATAACTGCCCGTTGAAATTCCAACAACCTGCCAGTCAGGTGTTCCATCCGGTTTATTCTTATTCGCAAATACCAGTGAATTATTTGGTTGTTGTCCGCCAAACGGTTTTGATATAATATTAGGCCAACTATAATAAACTCGTAATTCCGCTAATGCTATTTCCTTTGCTGGAATTGCAGTCGGAAAATTAACGCTAAATTCAGGATTGGTTGAATTGAATGATATCATAGTAGTTTTTGACGGCGTTGTATTAGCTACGATCTGCTGAAGTAATTCTAACGATGACATTATTATTATAGTTATTATTTAATTCTCCATCTTTCCGTCACTAGAGAACACATCGCGTTCCACTATGAACGCTTCATCGTAGGTTTTCATTATCGTTACGAACTCCTCATCGGATATTTTACCATCACCGAGATACGCTGAAATATACGAGCATAATTTAGTGTATGCGGCTGTTGCTGTGTGCAATTTCATTATATACTCGTTTAGTTTATCATTCGTACAAGTAGATATTTTTTTAGAGATAATACTGAAAATACCTGCGCATGTTGTTGCCGTTGAAACTATAATCGTTACAACTGCAGGCGCTGTCATCGTTATCGTTGATAATAATAATCCACTTCCAGCAATAACAGCAGAAACCGAGTATACCATTATATCAATAACGACCATACGACGACGATATTTTTTACCTTTATCGTGTAATCGTCGATGATATTTTTTAGTTTAGTTTGACACTCACATACTTGAGCGTATCTGTGACGTTGAACGTCGATAAATGATTCTTGATTCATTATACTTATTTAAGTAACTAATTCGGGAGTTTCAGCTGCAAACTCAATACACCACCAATAAGTCGCTGCGGTTAACTTTTTATCATTCGCTATTAGCATAAACGTTTCTTCAGTATCTTTATTTAACACTATAGACACAATTCCAGAAAAATCATCGGTTGAATGACGCCATGGAAATGTAGTAAATATACTGAATTTTGCACTACTAAATACAGATAATCTGTATACACCAGTAGCCTCTGCAGTGTGTTTAAAAGTGTTATTTTCCTGCGACCATGTTGCTTTTCCTGATGCGACTGTGTACACGATATTAATGATCTGCTTGTGAGGAATTTTAACGAGATTAGTTTTTTTGAATAATATTAGGAATACCACTAATGATATCGTTGAGTCTTGCGTTAATGTCAGCGAGATTAATAATAACAGTAGGTGGAGTTCCAAAACATTCGTTAATAGATCTGTTTATATTTCTACGAAAATTTAGAAATGTTTGTACATGATTAAAATATTCAGTTCTAAATGAAGCAATTCCATCATTAATTGTCGTTAACGAAGTCGTTATTGGAATTTCCTTATCGTCGACGTATTTCTTCGTTGCAGCGTCGAAATCTGTTTCTGGTGTTCTGAGATTATTAATACCATTATTATTCATGTCAAGAAATGCACGCATTATACCACCGTGCACTGACACGTATTTGGATTCTTGATCATCGACGTATTTTTTTGTTGCTGCGTCTGTATCTGCGATTGGATCTCCAAGATACGTAATTTTTCTTCCTGACATAATAACGTCACCGGTAAATACATCACCAGTTTTCTTAACGTAGTCGTTAACCGACTTACCGGAATCCTGTATTTTACCTTGATCAGTGAAAGTAACGACATTATTAACAACCGCGTTGGGAATTCGTACAAGAACATCTAGTAGTTGTATGTTACTCGTTTTTAATCGTCCTTGTTTGTCCTGAAAAACAACGACTTCATTTTGATCCACACTCGTTATATTTAATAAATCATCGATTTCATTTCTGAGCTGATCAATGGTTGCATATTTAGATAAATCGACCTTCTGAGCTCTACCTGAGGATCTTCCGTAAATATCTACCATTATATTTACTGATATCAGTTTAAGTGCTATGACGCAGTATAGTGAACGCGTGCACGACTTTATGAGGCGGTGCTGTTGATTTTGAGACAGCATCAAGCATAGCGAGGGTTTCACGACCGCATATTGGAGGATCAGTTATTTTTTGTGTTGGTAGCGTTGAATACCAGATTGGAGCAGTATTATTGCTAACGTAATGAAGAAATTCTTTTGGTGGTGCTAATCCATACGAATCGAAATAAATAATTCCACGTGGATCAATTGCATATGCGACCCAGTGCGTGCCTGGGCCAGAATTTTTATCGAGATTAATGATACCGGTTTCATGTTGCATTGCAGCGGTAGGTAATTGATCGCGCATAAAAACACCTCTGAAATTTTTTATTTTTAATTGCTTAGCAGCATTAAGTAAATCAAAATTGGACATGGGTGTTATTAGTAAACTGTCCCTGGTAATCTTAGGCCTTTTCCGTACCAGTGTGGAGTCCCTGGTAATCTTAAACCTCTTCCCTTTTTTTTAATTCCTTTTCCGGTTGCTTTCTTTAACGCCATTCCAGCAGCTGTTCCAACAGCGCCTAGCGCAGCTGCTTTTGCAACAGCTGGGGCTGCAGCTGCTATTAATGCTGGTATTGCTGCGAGAAGTGGAAATATACCACCCGTTTTAGCGATGTTTTTGATGGCGCCCGCAGAAAGATTAAGTTTGACGCCTTTATTTGATTTTTTAGCATCATTGAAGTTTTTGAACTGACGCTCGGTCAACGATAGTTTATTTTGCACCGGTCATCTGTTCTCGCTTTAGCGATATTTTTATTCCACAGTTATTTTTGATGCTGATTGCAGCTTTTTAATCTGACCAGGAGTCAGACTCACACTAACGTGATGATATGACATTATTAATATTATGAATGATCTAATTACATGTTTTCTACTGGAGCATCAATAACTCTCATTCGTCCACCAACACCTTCGAGTAACATCGATTTATCGCTGAGTATAACAGCAATTGCTCTGTAATTGACAATAGCTCCTCGAGTCACACGAGCTCGAAAATGAATATCTACAACAGATTGTCTGGTTAAATCTAAATGTTCTAGCGAAAAGTAATAAATCGGATACAGCGATGTAAAATCTAGCTGCGATATTTGTAAACCAGTATCAATGTTTTGATCACGCCCCATGAATGTCATTAATCGATGATATGCACGTGCTACATGATTTTGATCAAAATTCAGTAATATATCTTCGGATGGTTCTTGATGTCCATTTATCCTTAATGAAACCTCAGAAACACCGAGTTGGTCAAATATCATGTGACTATGTGTTTGCGAGTTTATTCGTGCAATATTTTGAAACGCAATAAATATATGTCTTGGTGCAGAAACACCTTGCTGAGAAGCTATCTGCCATGTAAATAAACCATCAATTGCACTCTGAACAGCATCTGTGGTAATTGTTAACCATGACAACGTCGATTTACCGCCTTGACTCATGAAAGATAACAACCGGTCATCTTCGGATATCGATGGAGTCATCACTGGCATCCACAGGGAAAGTTTTGTAAGAATTATTATACCAGGATCACCAATAGATCTCCATAATGCATCATTATCATCGCCTTTTCGTACGAGTACAACTGTGTGTTTGGCTCCGAAAATGACTTTTCTGACATTTCTACAGAATCCAAAAATATGTGACAGTGGAATTGCACATGAAAATGTTCTCCTATCACCACGCAACATTGCTCGACGTGATCTAAATCCTAAGCTGAAATCTGGATCTACATTAATAATCATACTTTGTACGTCTGCGGCGGCGTTTCTGGCAAAGTTCTGTGGTCGTCCTATATCATATTGTTGATACTCTGGAGAATTAGAAGTATCTTTTAGAAACATCATTGATGGACCAGCTGATCTCGAATAATCATCGCTGTATCTTGCAAGACCAAGTATTGTTGTGGCAACGTCGACGTCTTTCTGAATTGATTCAATATTTTTTCCGTCGATCATGTACGTAGCGCTGTCAAATAACGCCATAATACCATTATTAACAAAACCGACACTAACATCAGCTCCATATGCTACTGGTGCTGCAGGAACAACATTATTTAAAATTTCACCTTCGACTTCAATAAATGCTTCAGCGGGTAAGAAATATCTACTTGTATCTTGAACCTGTAGTTCAATTCTTCCACGTTGATTTGGAATTCGGGCGTCATAAGAATAATACTGATAATCGCGCACAGACTCATCTTTGAGAACTGGTGCATCCATGTCAAACGCGGGGTCAGATACGCGCTTAAGCATCTTTATTATTATCGTCTTCGTCTAACTCGAAGACCACTTCCTGCTATCAGACTAGCGGTTATATTTTTTTCCTTTTCTGACATCGGGATATCAGCTAACTCCGCTAGTTTTTGATTAGCTGCTTGATTTATTATTTTACTGACATTTGCTGGCATCACTTCGGTGCTAGGTAATTTCACAGGTCGGGTCGGTCTGCGTATTAATCGTGATAATCTATCTTTAATTGTTGAGAATGCTTTGCTAGCGAGATTACCAACAGCGCCTATACCTTTTTCACGAACAACATCAATAGCTTTCATTCCCAGCTGCTTTGCAATCGGTATTGCTTTTGGGGCTATCCTTCTAAACAGACCCTGAACAACATCACCTAATCCATCTCCGTAGGTCGTTTTGTATACAGGTAATCGAGAGTTTATTACCCTGGCCATGGTAGGTTCACGAGTATTGTGTATGATCATTTTATTATTAAGTGATTTTATCACTAATTATATACTTAGTCACTGTAATAATCGTCGGCGATTTCATTAATAAGAGACCGATACACATTAATATCCATGATGCCGCCACTAAATAATCGTTTGCAAATATCAGCTACTTCATTAATGATTTCTGGGGAATTATTACCAGCTCTTTTTCCTCCGATGAGAATTTCTAATCGATCGACATCAGCAAGGACATTATTGGGGCAAGTAATAAGACCACTTCCTAAACCACTTCCAGTTGCTTCGGGAGCGTCTTGAAATTCCTCTTCTTCCTCTTCACTTGGTTTCGGTGGTGTTTTTTGTGGTTCTTCCTCTTCACTTGGTTTCGGTGGTGTTTTTTGTGGTTCTTCCTTTTCACTTGGTTTCGGTGGTGTTTTTGGTGATACTGGATAATCACGAAGTGATTGCTCAAATGATTTTGGTGTTGTTTGTTCTGGAGGTTTTTTTTTGGTTTTTTTTGTTTCTTTTGTTGTGTTTGTTGTGTTTGTTGTTGTGTTTGTTGTTGTGGTTGTTGTGTTTGTTGTTGTTGTTGTTGTTGTTGTTGTTTTATTTGTTGTCGTTTCATTTGTTGATATTGTAGTTGTTGTTCTGGCGGTAATTGCATGTAGGTAATATATTCATCTATTATATGAATATATTGTATATATTTTGGATCACTATTTCTAGCCTGATCAGCGTCATGGTGTATGCGAAATATCCATTTGTACCAATCCTCACGACTTACAGATTTATCAGCATATTCAGGTTTTAAATAATTTTTTCGATCATTGAAACTTTTCACAGCAAGTATAGATAAATCTCCTATTTTTTCAATTTTTTTAATAGTATCAATAGCATCTTCGGTAAATTTGTCACTCAACGCAACTCTCTCCCTCGCTTCTTGTTCTTCTGGTTCTCCTGGTTCTTGTATACGACCCTTTATGTCACCTATTTCACCACGAACTTGTTCAATACCTTCAAGAATTTCCGGAACTGGCATCGCAGCAGCTATTTCGGCTGGAAGTTCACGTAAAATTTTTTTTGTCTTTTTTGTTCTTCTTGCTATTTTTCAGTTCCTTCTGCTATTTTTCCAGTTACTTCAGCGGTTTTCTCTAACACAGGTTGAATACCTTTAGTGGTCTCAGTGATAGGTTTAAATAATTTTTTTGTATCCTCTTCAAATTCAACTTGAGATTCCTGATGCGATTGTAGTTGTTGCTTAACAGAATCACGAACGGGTAGATATTTTTTAATTGCCTCTAGTCGCTCTCGAGCTAATTTAGCTGAGTGTGGTTCTCCAATAATCATTATTGATAATATTTGTAATGGCTGTTTAATTTATAGCAGCAGAGAGGGTGAATGATATACGCACGTGACCAGATTGTGAAAAAATCTGGTCAATTAAAGAAGTTTTCATTATTAAAACAAAAACTTATTTTTTTCAAACCCTCGTAGGAACCCTTAATTTTCAAAAATAAGGTCTCTACAAAGTTGTAGGGTTCACCCTCTCTGCTGCTTAAGTTGTCTTTTCCCTTTGTGTGCCTCATGTCAATATTATATTCCTGTAACAACAAACTCCACCTTAATAATCTCTGATTTTTGTTTTTCATCTTGTCGATGAAAGTAAGGGAGTTGTGATCACTAAACACAATAATCGGAGAAGGAGCTGAACTAATGTAAACTTCAAAATGTTGTAATGCCAATATCAAAGCCAAACATTCCTTCTCAATTGTTGAATAATGTCTTTGGTGCTTATTTGATTTCTTAGAAAAATATCACACTGAATGACCAACGCCATTTTTATCTTCTTGAATCAATGCTGCTCCAACCCCAAGATCACTTGCATCAACAGACAGTTTAAATGATTGACTGAAATTTGGAGCTGTAAGAACTGGTACACTCTTAAGTTTGGCCTTTAACTTGTCAAAAGCCTCCTGACATTTTTCAGTCCAATGAAACTTGGTTTTCTTGCTGAATAAATATGTCAGGGGTTCAGCAATTATAGAAAAATTGGAACAAATTTCCGATAGTATCCAGCCATACCTAAAAATCGCATCAGCTGCTTTTTACTGACAGGCACAGGGAATTCAGAGATAGCCTTGACCTTAGCATCTATAGGTTTAACTTGTCCATGTCCCACAATATGTCCTAGAAATGTCACACAAGCACGGCAGAACTCACTTTTGGCTAAATTGATTGTCAAACTTGCATCAGTGAGTCTGTCAAAGAATTTCCGAATTGTTGCTAAATGTTCTTTCCAGGTGTCCTTGTAGATGATGACATCATCGATGTAAGCATCACAATTATTTAGACCAGAGGTAATCATGTTCATTAAATGTTGAAAAGTACTTGGCGAACCCTTTATCCCAAAACGTATCACTTTATATTGATAAAGTCCATCTGAAGTCACGAATGCCGAAATTTCCTTTCCCCTTACCGTTGGTGGAATTTTCCAAAATCCTTTCAGAAGGTCAAATTTGGTGACATACTTTCCATTTCCAATTTTATCAATGCAGTCATCGATTCTTGGTAACGGAAATGAATCTGTTTTATTCACACTATTCACCTTCCTATAATCACTGCACATGCGGAACGTTTTATCTGGTTTCGGAACAAGTATACATGGTGAACTCCAGTCACATTTACTCGGTTCTTTGAAATCATTTTCCAGCAAATACCTAACTTAATTATTCAAATATTCCTGTTTGAGAGGGTTTATCCTGTATGGGTGTTGTTTCACAGATTTGGAATTTACAATTTTAACGTCATGGTAAATTTTGTTGTTCTTTCAGGAACATCTGAAAAAAAAGTGCTCATATTCAAGTAATAACTGTTTAAGTTCATTCCAAACCTATTGTTGCAAATGTGAAAGTTTCTGGTCCAGATTATTCATAATTTCTGAATTCAGAAGATTTGTTACTCCAAAATCAATAGTGTCCGATTGCATTCCTTCGCTTAAATCCTCACCGAGTGGGACAGGTACAACTAAATTAATTGTATCATTAACCTGGATATCTCTCTCAACATACTCCTTTAACATGTTTATGTGGCAAGGTTGTTTTTGTTTTCGCCTCGCAAGAGCATTTATGATGTAATTTAAATCATTTACTTTCTTTTCAACTGAGTAGGGACCATAATACTTGGCCTGAAGAGGACTTTGTGGTATGGGCAAGAGAGCCAGATCTCTATCACCAGACTAAAATGTCCTTTCCTTTGTTTTTGTATCATACCTCAATTTCAATTTTGACTGAGCAGAGTGCAGATTATCTCTTGCATCCTCACAAGCCTTTGACAACTTATACATGAAATTAAAAACATAATCGAGAAGATTAATTTAGGTATCTTCATTAGAAAGAAGTTTCTCTTTCAACAACTTCAATGGTCTACGCACAGTGTCTCCAAAACCTAGTTCAAAATGACTGAATCATAAAAATTCTTGAACTGATTCCCTAACAGCAAACAATAGTAAGTGAATGCCTTTATCGCAATCTTTACCTGTATCAAAACAACATGATCGAATCATATTTTTCAAAGACTGATGAAATCTTTCTAAAGCCCTAATTCGTATATAACTTGCTGGAAAATTCCAGACATAAAATTTGACCCTTGATAAGATTGGACAGAATTGAGAAGGCCAAATTGAGTAAAAAATAAAAAAAAAACTTTATCAAAGCTTTTACTATTGTTTCAATTTTAATATTCGTCAAAGGAACTGCCTCTGGGAATCTTGTTGACGCACACATTATGGTCAACAAGTATTGGTTACCTGACTTAGTCTTGGGTAAGAGATCGACACAATCTATCATTATTCTGCTAAATGGTTCGTCAAATGCAGGAATAGGTTGCAGATGAGCCTTAGGTATCTTCTGACTGAGTTTTCCTACCATTTGACAAGTAAGACAAGATATGCAGTATTTACAAACTTACTTTTAATGTTTGGCCAATAGAAGTGATTCAAGACCTTGTGATAAGTCGCATTAATCCCTAAATGACCAGACAAAGGAGTTTCATGGGCCAGACTAAGAATTTCCTGTCTGTACGATTTTGGAACTACAATTTCATAGTTCACTGACCCCTCGTCACCAGCAGATACCTCGGGAGGTCTCCATTATTTCATAGGAATCCCCTTTTTAATGAAATCACAGACAGGTACTTCAGTGGCTTCAGTTTAACTAATGGCCCTCTGAAACAAACAGGAGATTTCAGGATCTTTTCCTGTTCGACAACAAGTGATTGTCGTTTATCACCCTGATTAGAATAAAGAGAATGAGTAGTTAAAAGAGGATCACTGTGATCAATACCCTTTGATTGATCCAAACAAGGAGTGAAAGACCTCATCAAAAGCCTGACCAATACAGGTGTCAGCTAAAGGAATACTTTCCTGATCAACATCATTCTCAGTAGTTTTATTTGCCATAGCTCTAGTAACTGAACAAGCTGGGTATAAATCAGGGAATTCTTTTCCAGTAGGATCAACTTTCTGATCCAAAGAAGGCTTGTCAGTTACAAGTGGATTAACCACAGCCTTGTCTCCAGCTAGGTCATTGCCTAGTAATAAACGAATGCCCTCAACGGGTAAAGACTACACTATTCCGATTGTCACAGGCCCTGAAACTAAGTCTGATGACAAATTTACAGAATGGAGAGGAGCATTAACAAAGCCGCACTCTACTCCCTGAATACGAACACTCTCATTAGAACAGGACCTCTCAGGGAAAGGCAAAGTACCTGATTCTGATGCTTATTTTTCAATTTGTAGCAATCAGAAATAACGTGTCCTTTCTTCTTGCAATAGGTCCATGTAGGAAGACATAAGGAATTTTGATCAAGCTTATCAGAAGCTTGATTTCTAAAAGTTGTGCCATACTGAAATTTAGAAGGGCTCGTATTAGGATATAATACAATTTTTACCAGAAGACTTCAGAGTGGAAGACGTGCTTACAAAAGAAACTTGATGAGATAAGGAATACTCATCAGCAGCACGAGCAGCATTTTCCAAGGTTTCGACCTTATGCTCATCAAGATAAGTCTTAATGTCACTATGGACACAGTTGTTGAACTCTTCAAGTAATACAAGTTGCCTGAGATTTTTATAATCTTGATCAACTTTCTTGGCTAAGCACCATCTCTCAAATAACTGCTCTTTTTCTCTTGCAAATTCGACATGAGTTTGTTCAGTTTCTTTTTTATAGTTCCTGAATGTTTCTCGATAAGCCTCAGGAACTAACTCATAACCCTTTAAGATGCATTTCTTAACCAAATCATAGTCAGCACTTTGCTGTAGTGACAGTGAGTTGTAAATATCCCTACCTTTACCAGTAAGTACACATCGTAATAATAGTGTCCAATGCTCTCTGGGCCATTTGATATTTCAGCAATTTTTTCAACATGAGGAAAATATTTGTCTACTTCTTTTTTTTTCTATAAGGGGGCAGTAACCTAATATTCTTAGCAACATCAAAACTTGAATTTGTATGTAAAGTGGGAATGTGCTTTTCACTTCCCATCTCTAATTCTCTTAATCTAAATTGATATTCCCTTTCTTCCTTCTCTCTTTGTATTTGCATCTGTCTCTCTCTCCTCTTTGTCTAATTGCATTTGCATTTGTTTCTCTTCTTTCTGTAACTGCATTTGTTTCTCTCTCTCTCCTCTTTCTCCAACTGCAACTGTATTTTTCTCTCTCGTTCCTCTTTATCTAATTTCATTTGATTTTCCTCTTTCTGACGTTCAAGCTTTCTTAACTCTATTCCATCTTGTATTATAATTTTAATTCCTTTACTTTTAAAGCAGAGTCTGATACAGTCTTTCTGATCGAAACCAAAGTACTTTTATGCAAAACATTCTTTTCCACCAAATACTGGACCAAACTTTGTTTTGCATCTTGTTTCTTTGAAGAAGCTTTTGCCTCAGAAAGATCATATTTTCTGGCAAGCTGAAGCAATTCATCTTTTTTCTAAGAAGTCTTATTGTTCCTGGGTAGGATTTGAAAGAATCATCTCCACTTTTGATGACATTGTAAAAAAGTCTGTTGATTTCACTAAAGATTTCTAAAATGTGAAATTACACCTGGGATTTAAAAAGTTCTGACACTAGGGGAATTTAAATTTAAAAAAACAAAGTTTTCTGAAATATTTTAGCAAAATTCATATATCCCAAGTACGAGCGCCCAATTTTCTGTTTCGAGTCTATACTCTTAAAATAAGTAACAGAAAAGAGTGATGACAACAAGCTTTGAAAAATTTAACAAATAATTTATTTTCCTAGAATACAAAATGAAAAATTAACAAAAAAGGACTTACTGTTTTACGAATCAAATCCAAAAATAATCCAAGAATTAAAAGAAGAAGTCCTAGTAATAATAAGTCCTGAATGAAACTGAGTTCGAGTCCCGATGAAATCCAAAATGAAAGGCGATGACGTCTGTTGTGGTCAGCGAGTTGCTGTTGTGTAAACAGTCTCTTGTTGAATCACAGAAAATATTATTCCAGTTTTTAATTCAGTATAACTTCCAAAAAATCTCTTTATCCTAGAATATTGTCAGAGTACTTACATATTTCCAGGGAAAAGAATCACTTGAATTCATTAATTTGAAGAAAATACAAATTCAACTCAAACTGGTCACAACGTAATAACAACTTAACGTGTCAATTGTTTGGAGCCCAACTGACAAACGTCTATCAAAAATAACACTTATACGCTAATTAAGACGCAAAACAGATTCCCGAATGAGGGTCAAAAGTTCATTCTTCTGGAAAAAATAGAAGTTTGTAACAATTGATACATGCTACTTGTCACGTAATCCAGGTATGACCTTAACGTAGCTTAATGATTCTTACTCTGAGAAAGATTAAACAAAATAATATAAGAAAAGTTGTTTACCAAAACTGTCACTGATTTTGGAACAAGGTCAGAAACTAGATACAATATTTCTATTATTATTTGTTTACGTCAATGAAATAAAAAATGAAATAAAGTCAATCAGGTCAAACAGTACTGAGCTCAATGTTTCATTACAATAGCATGTAATGGAATTTTTAAAAAAATAAAACTAACAAACAAATACTTAAATTAAATATACATAACAGAATGTGGATGGTTTTGCTGATACTCAGTTGTGTCAAAGTTAATATAGACGCAGTACCTTAGCAATCAGGCAGAATTAGTTGGGCCGAAATAACATTCACGAAAATAACAAAGCGACTCTCGAAGATGGCATCATGGCCATGTTAATGAATGTAGATATATGAAATAGGATTGGTGTTTTGTCATTATTAGTTTTAATGGAACTTTTAACACAATTATTGGTGGTGGTTTGTCTTTATTTGTTCTAATGGAACTTTTAACACAATTATTGGTTATAGCATGCTTACGGAATGGGCGCTATGTGCCTTCCCCAAGGGTACACAGTGTTATCCGACCCTGGCTGTCCAGGGCTGGTCTCACACCTGTAATCCTTTTACTATGATCAAACTCAGTTTCCAGTCAAATAGTATGCCACGTTGAAAGATTGCTATTATTATAGCCGTTCCCTATAAAATTGCGGACACTTGAGTCATTTTCTTGAGTGATATCACTGAAATGTAGAGTTATAACCATGGCCAAGAAACACCTAGAAATAAATTATTTACAAGTCATTCGATATATTTAGTGGCGTAGGATGAAGGACTTGTTTTACCGAAATATTGCATATGCCACATTTAGTTATATCACACATTGTGTTATATCCCACATGTCCCACATTAAGTTATGTCCCATTTAGAAGGACAATACCAGTGCCTAAATGCTGAACATTTGGTGACAAATTGCCACCGGATGAAAACCGTAGGCTTTGATAAATATATTATACAATATTAGATTCTATTTTGTTCATTTGAAAATATGTTGCTTAATACATAGTAGGTGTTACGAAATATCAGATATGGTTCGGCTAGACCACCATAGATTCCAGTATTATTAAGGTGACGTGTTTGGCGCATCATAGTATATTTGTAGTGTACTTTATCCTTGAATCGTGTGACGCCTACATTGCTTGCGCGGCACGTGCGTAATACATTTTACCGCGCGCGACTATATATATATATATATATATATATATATATATATATATATATATATATATATATATATATATATATACATATATATAATATATATATATATATATGACTTAGGGATCTAGATTTGGAGCCATTAGATTAAGCTCTTTGTACTTTTACCTGTCGTGGCGGGATTGGCATTATGTTGTGCCTAGTTCGAGCCAACAAGCTGGCTAACTAGGTGAGGATGACTAGGTGTGAATAACTGGGTACGGGCTAACTAGATGTAGCTAGAGGCCGCTGTAGTAATGAGAGATGAAAGACCGCCAGGAGAAGTACCATCGTGTATGTGCATGGAAGGCCTGGGTGGTTAAAGTGACCGAGCCGGGAAAGCGGGTCAAGAGCATCATATGAAATGTCAAGTAAACATTGGTCATATCTGTGAGAAATGTCATTATAATGTTTGACTATAAAGAGAAATGTCAGTATAGTGGTTGACTATAGAGACAAGAGGCACGGTAGTGTTTGACTATCTAAGACAATGTCATAGAGTTATTGAATATTCCAAATAATTATTTATTTGTTCTTCTTCATTGTTTTCCATTGGGTCCATACTATGTACTCTTGTAATTATTTCAGTGTCCTGTTTCTTTATTTTACAATCATTAATAAGAGAGGATAATATATTTTTTTTTTTCATTCTCACTCACATACGTGTTTGTTATTTTTAAATCCCATTCAGTCTCAAAGGGTGATAGCTCGATTACGTTACAGTAGGAAAAAATTAAGAAATTTCTCACTTGCAGTTATGGAGAACAAAGGTTAAAATTTTAGAAGGTGACACGCAAATAGGCTTCAGAAAATACCAGTGACGTCTCAATGAATTGCGACTAAGCCGCCATACTTAGTGTGGTTCCTCTTCCCTCCTTTTTGATTGGATTCTAATCTACAGTTATAGAACAAGAGAGGAACTAGACAAGGTGGAGACGCTGGAATAGGTTTAGATGACCTAGTGGACCAAAGAACCCTTCAGCAGTGATATAATCTGAATGTATGCGCTATGCAGAAAGTAAAAGAACTTTGTGAATTGAAATCTCATCTGCCAACATTTCATTACATCCTTATCTTTATTTGAGAAAAAGTAAGGGAATCTGCTGTTATAAGTGAAAATGTGACACAAGCATTGCTTTTTGTTCCATGATTTGCTTCAAGGGTCGGCTGCTGACATCTGATCTACCTGCTTCCATAAGACACACACACACACACACACACACACACACACACACACACATGCATTCACTCAATGCAGTGTATCCATTAAACCAAAAATGCATTCGGTACTCAGTATACCATTCACGTTTTGCAGTGTCCAACAATTAATCTCACTTTTTCGTTACAAACTTCGCATTGATAACTAAAATATGTTCCTTGCTTCTTTGCAACACTCCTTGTACAAATATGAAACATCTATACAAAATCTACAATGCAGCGAGTATTTGCTCTCAGAGCGAAAACTTTAAGACAGCACTGCGAGGCTTAACTGTCGGAACCTTTCTAACTCTCGACCAAGATAAATCTTGTATTGATAAGCACAAAGCCTCGATGTCGGAACCTTTCTAACCCTCCACCAAAGAAACCTAATATTAAAAGTACTAACATGATATTCTTAGATATATCTTCTCAGGTTAAAGTAGTTTTCTTGGTGTATGTTCAAGCAGTATCGGATTTGATCAAACACTGGATCAGTCATTATATCTGGCGGCTCTAGATCTCATACTTTCCCTTCTGGTATCAGTACAGTCCGCGCCAAGCAGCCTTCGGACAGATTGTTTGATAGGCCAATCTGACACTGAGTTCAAGTTGAAAATCTCGATATCACTACATCTCCTGAAAAGATGGTCATATCGACATGGACGTTTCACTAAAGGATTATTATGTTATGTAGATAATCCTAAATTAAAATCCTAGTATAGATCGGACTGATACCTAACATGCCGTTGTGAACGGATGGTTAAATTGGATGATTCTACACCGGAGTGTCGCATTACTGCATAGCGTTTAAATTATCAAGAAAAGGTATTGCGTTGATTTTCCTCATCTGGTAAGCCTTGTTAAAAAGCATAAAGGTTTATATCCTAGTGGAGGTTCTTCACTGATATATGAATGATGGAAGTTGATTTGATTTGTGAGAACACAGATACGTATTACTTCCATCTCGCATGTGAACCTTTATATTTCAGAATTATACATTAATTCAGTATATAGTGATGCATACACTGTAAACATTCGTTTCTGTGTTTCACGAACAGGCACAATTAGTGTACTTTACACTATTTTATGTATATTTTCTGAGCACACAAATGTATTATTTTTCTCATTCGTCTGCTTCATACAGCACCCGACGATCCTAATGGCTATAAAATAAAATAAAATAAAATAAAACAAAATAAAATAAAATAAATGTCAATCCAAGTAAGCGAAAAACGTAACTCTACGTATAGTCTTCTATAATGTCAAACTTTAAAAACAATCTTCATTGCACTGTGCTTAACCGCTTGAATCATCGGCTCTCCAAAACTCAGAAGCAGGACCAATCTATCTTGAACTAATTATTGTATCCATGTGGTGGGGTTCTTTCTAATAAAATATAAATTATTATAATTAAGTACGTGTGTATGTCTAGGTAGTATCTGAGATAAGTTCACTCAGAATGTGGGTATGTCTAGACAGTATCATCTGAGATGAGTTCACTTAGTGTTACGACTCTATGGTCTGAAACTAAATAGTAGATAAAAGTAAAACCAACACGTTTAGTAAACTTCAACAAGTAATTTATTGCTCTAGAATACGAAGTGTCAATTTAAAAGGATCATATAGTATTGTGAATTATATCCCAAATATTCCTAAAAGTTCTGTCATAAGTAATAAAATAAAGAGTGTTTTGAATGAATTCCGGTATTGAATAATCTGATGTACAGGTAGTCTTGAATGTGCTGACGAGCTAGATGCATCACAATGATATAATCCAGAATGTCCTTGAATGAATTTACAATAATCCCAAAATAGTGATTTTGACAAAATGTCAATGAGCACCTTATAATTCCAATGAATTATTTTTAAATAAATGATTTCTCTCAAATTATACATGAACTTGACAAACAAAGATTTTAGGGCTGAACCTAAAATAGGAATGAAAACTTGTTTTTACTTCATTACCCTATACAAAGACTTAAGAAACAATAAGATGGCCATGATGTGGGTCATTATTCAAACCAAATTGGTGAACAAATTCTCTTTTGGAACATTCGAAGGCTAGACCTTGAAACCAGATATTAGTAACGAACTTATTTATAGCTTACAGACAAGAAAAAGAGCAGGTATGCCTTTTTAAGCCTTCTAAGGTCAATAGGCCGTCTCACCATGTTTACATTATCTTAAAGTAGAATATAAAATCATGGAAATTGTTTGATATGTAATATATTTTTAACAAATGACCCTTACTATCTAAAATCATGGAATAAAATTAAACACAATATTGATAAAACTTAGTATGTGGGTATATCTAGACAGTATCTGAGATGAGGTCACTTGATATGTGGGTATGTCTAGGAAGCATCTGAGATAAATTCAGGTAATTTCTAGCCCTGTTTTCATTTCAAACTTCAAATGCTAAGACAAATTTTTATTTACTGCTCTTATTTTGTAAGCATTTTAACTGAAATATATCAGAAAATATTTTTATTACCAAATTTGGTTAGTTGGTATTTTTGAAGGATATCTTAGATGACTTTAATAATCAGTAATTTTAAATAATAAAATGAGAGATAAGCTGGATTCCCATCAGCCTGTTCACCCAGCAGAAATGACTCAGGGGACACTTGTTGTGTTTTGATCATCGATTATTCAGACGTGTTTACTCCACCATGAATATAAACATTCGTAAATAAAAATTATCATATACTCGTCATCTTTATTGTCGTCTGTGGTAGGTGGTATAGATCTCGAAAAGCCTGCTGCCCTATTTTACTTTGCTCATACACAAGTTTAAGCATACTTGTTGATGTTACCAAGTTTGAAAGAACAGAATCAAACTCTTGTTCTGAAAGTGGAACATGTTAATGTACAGCTGTATATTTGAGTAAAATAAGCGGGCTAATCAGGGCTGTACTCCGTTTATTCAGTTTAGTATTCAAAGCACACATTGAGAACTCTTTTTAATTTATTTGACTAGTCTTTGTCTTATTTTCAAATAGGCACTTGTAACAAGATAACCGGGTTGGATTTCGGATTTATAACAAAACAATTTTGATGGTGATACAAATACAATGTTTGTTGATGAATGACTTGAATGGCAAAAGAATTATAATGAATACGTGAGTGTTTAAGATCCAAATATTGGACAAATTAACACAATCCGCAAGAACCTAATAATGGAACATAAATGTGAACACAAGTAAATGATCTTACTCAGTACAAGGACAAAGGTTAATGATTCACAGTAATTTCACAAGACGAAAATAATGATGTTTTGCTCAAATAGTAAAAAAGTTACGTACTTTACTCATATAGTAAAATGATGTACTTGATGTATTCACTCAAGCAGTGAAAAATGATGTACTTTACTCAGATAATAAAATGATGCAAAACTGGTACAGATATTATACAACTATATCTTTACAGTCCCAAAACACTGGTTATAACAAACCCCAAAATTAGCCCAAGGTTAAAAAAATACATGTATGGAGTTACACAAAACACTCCGTCACCAGAATACTTGGCTATCAGTCACACTGGTCAATCAATCAGTCAGCACTACAGGTAGTCGCCGACAACCATTCAATCACTTGGTCAGTCAAGCAATCAGCGCCCACCAATCGGTCAGCAACGCCCGATCGCCTGCTACTCAACCAGCAACACACTGTTCAATCAGCTGCACGGCCGCCGTTCAACCAGCTCCGTCGCCAGCTCCATCGTCAGCTCCACAGCCACTATGGCCAACACCACAGCCATCATGGTCAACTTCTATGATCAGCTCCCAGCTGGTACCATGTTAACCCTGACCACCATGGTCAGCTCCACAGCTGCCACGGTCAGCTCTGATCACCATGGATCAACTCCACTCTGATCACCATGGTCAGCTCTGATCAGCTGCAAATAAATCTAACACCGTGTACTAAGAATGACACGGGCATATACGATAACACGTAATGACGTTATATACGGTAAGCTGTACTAATTACGTTGTCGGCACAACATTACAACACAATAAACAGGTTCAGAAGTGAACTTACCTGTGTCCGATAAGAACCCTATGGTACTAAACGTTTCTTAATAAAATGCAACTTTATTGCTAATATAGATCTCTTGTTAAGTCATATACAAGAATAGAAAATATTTGCATTATGCTACGCAAGCCGAAGCTACATAGAAAATATACAAAAATAAACGTGGTAGTACAATAGGTATAATCTATAATATATATATATAAGAAATTAATAAATAACTCACATACCTCTACAGTTGAAAATTTGCAAGTCCTTAAGTGGACTGCTCACTGACAAGACGTCCCGTAATGTAATGATTTCCTCCTACGGTGAGGTGTTTATACACAGACGATCTAGCCCTACATCGTCTGTGCGCTTGATGAATATCGGTTTTTTCCATCGAAAACACTTCGCACGTGCGGCATAGGATGAACCGAACTCATTGTTTCGAAATATTGTCATCATCGTCATCATAATCATCATCAATCCCTTAACCCGAGAGGTCGTCGGGGCACCACAGCTGACTTTGCAACCAATTCTCTCCATCTTTCCCTGTTCTCTACTGCCCTTTGGGAATCTCCATATCCCATGCCTGTCCACTCCTTAATGTTGTCTTCCCACCTCTTTTTCTGTCTGCCTCTTCTTCTGCACTCTCCCACTGTGCCTTGCAAGATTGGTTTTGCCAGTCCAGATGATCTTTAGACATGACCGTACCACTTCAGTTTACGCTTTTCTACAGTGGTCAAGAGGTCTTCATAGGATCCGATGACTCGTTGGATCCTGTTGTGGACTTCTTCGTTGGTTACATGGTCAATGTATGTGATGTCCAAGATCTTGCGGTAGCATCTCATTTCAAAGGTTTGAATCCTTCTTTGTAGATCTGATGTGAGCGTCCATGTTTCACAAGCATACATAAAGATAGATATGATAATTGAGCACATCAGCCTTATTTTGGAATCAAAAGCAATGTTGGTATCTTAACATATTGGTCTCAACCTTGTTAATGTTAATGTTGTCTGGGCAATCCTGCAATGTAGTTCTGGTTTGGAGCCCTCGTCTGTGATAACTGATCCCACCTACTTAAAGCTTGTGACTCTTTCCAGCTTCTGTCCACTGACCTTTATTTCTGCACTGATGCCATTGGTCTTGTTTGTCATCAGTTTGGTTTTTTTCGGCGCTAATCTCCATACCGTATGCTCTGGAGGTTGTGTCGCGGAGTTCAACCAAGTTCAGTTCTTTTTCATCTCCTGCTAAACCATCAATATCATCTGCGAAGCGAAGGTTATTGATTGTTCTTCCTCCGATGCTGACAATGCCCTTGTGGTCATGCAAGGCATCCTCCATGTTCCTTTCCAGGAAAATTTTGAAGAGTGTAGGTGACAGTATACATTCCTGTCTGACTCCAGCTGTTGTTCGAAACCAATCTCCTCTGCTGCCATTGATGAGGACGGCACTGGTGGCTTTGTCATAGAGGTGCTCAACAACCTGCACCAGGTTTGAGCTGATGTTGTACTTCCTCATAGTTGCCCATATGTCTGCATGCCATACCCTATCAAAGGTCTTTTTGAAATCTATAATGACGTGGTATAGATTCTGCTGGTGCTGAAGGTATTTCTCGCAAAGGAGTCTGAGATTGAAGATTTGTTTTTGTGGTGCTCCTTCCTGCTCGGAAGCCTGCCTGCTCTTCAGCAATAATTTTCTCTGCTTGAGGCTTTAGTCTGTTGAGAATTATTTTCAGCATGACTTTGCTTGGGTGACTGATCAAACTGATGGTTCTGTAGTTTTGGCATAGCTGTAGGTTTCCTTTCTTGGAGAGCACGATGTCCAAGGACTGAGTCCATGGTGGGCCATTTTCTTGTCTGCCATATCTTGTTGCAGATTGTTGTTAGGACTGTGACTAAATATTGCACAATATACATAAATCAGCCTCGAATATCGTTCTACACAAATAAACGAAACCCGAGTACATGTATTTAATAAATAAAGGGATTTATACAATTCCGTGACAATAATTATATTTTTAAAAGAGAATGGGCAATTATATTTTAATGGGGCATTAGCAATTGCAAATGATTGTGTCGGATACTTTTTTCTGTGTTTGGAAATAAACGCATCGTCCCTAACATTTGTAAATGCTCGATGTGGGATAACCTGGTCACGAATATTTATTTTACAAATATATCTTTTTGAAAAACTTGTGAGGTTCCTTGGTTGTTTTAGGTCTGTTTGATTTGCTGCTTGTTTCAAATACCTGAAAGAGCTAATGTAGGTAATTAGACATTATAATGAGACATTGTAATTAGGCATTACAACCAGGCAATATAAGTAGGTTTTCTAATGAGGCCTTATAATTAGGCATTGAAATCAGGCCTTATAATCATGCATTATAATTGGGCCTTATTATCGGGTACAATAATTATGCGTTATCATCGGGCACTATAAGTAGCCGTTATAACCGGGCAATTTAATTAGGCATCATAGTCATTGTATTTTGACCGATTCTCAGGCAGTATAATATTCCTTACATTCAGGCATTGTAATTAGGTATTCTGATCAGGCATTATTATTAGGTCTTATATTCAGGCCTTATAATCAGGCATTTTAGTTTGGTAGTATATCCAGGCATTGCAAGTGGTCCTTTTGATCAGGCCTGATAATTAGGTCTTGTATTCAGACCTCGAAAGAAGTCAATATGGATATACCTTATAATCTTACAGTCTGGCATATTAATTAGACCTTATAATCTGGCATGTTATTAGGTCTTTTAATCTGGCATGTTAATTAGACCTTATAATCTGGCATGTTAATTAGACCTTATAATCTGGCAATATAATCAGAGTTTTGATGCATCGGAAAATAAAGATCAGTAGCATTAAAATCATTTTTACCTGTTTTTCCCATTGGCAAAAATTTATCCAAATGCTGAACGGTATGACACAAACTTTTCCTAATGATTACTATTGCATAATATATTTTTAATTACATCATTATTGTTTATCATCTAAGTTTTTAAATTCACTATAAGGGCTATGCGTACAAATTTTAGAAACAACAAATTTCATAAAATCATCAGATATGAAAGAAAAATTAAATAAGAGAGGATATGTAATGTATATCAACCTTAGTATTCAAGTCAACGGTTGAAATATTTACTTCATCTGATAGCGGAAAATATATATCTTTGTATAGTTGCACCTTATCGTGTTTTTTTTTTTTTTAAATAAACCAGTCTATAATAATCGTGATTTAAGGCACATCCCATGTGATTTGAGGCACACCACGCGTGATTTGGGAACGTAGTTTAAGTTTAATTGCGTAAAATGAATTCGTAGTTCTGTCCATTTGATTACGTGCCTGCTGTCCATTTAATCGCGTGAAAATAAGGCCGACCATTTGATTGCGTGAAGTCTGTGTATTTCATTGCATGAAGGCTGTCCATTTGATTGCGTGAAGGCTGTCTATCGGATTGCGTTAAGACTGTCCATTTGATTGCGTGAAGGCTGTCCATTTGTTTGAGTAAAGGCTATTTGTTTGAGTGAAGGCTGCTCATATCACTGCGCGAAGGATGTCTTTTTGATTTCGTCCAAACTGTCCATTTGTTTGCATGAATGCTGTCTATTTGACTACGCGAAGACTGTCGGTTTGTTTGCGTAAAGGCTGTCTATTTGTTTGCGTAAAGGTTTTCTATTTGATAGCGTGAAGGCTGTCTGTTTGCGTGAAGGCTGTCCATTTGATTGCGTGAAAGCTGTCCATTTGTTTGCGTGAAGGCTGCCTATTTGATTGCGTGAGTCTATTTGATTGCGTGAGGGCTGTCTATTTAATTGCGTGAAGGCTGTCCATTTGATTGCGTCAATACTGTCCATTGTTTGCGTGAAGGCTGTCTATTTGATTTGTGTGAAGGCTGCCCATTTGATTGCGTGAAGATACAAATGCATCCTTTAATATTAGTTCTGCCACACTTGGCTAGAGTAAGACGATTTCGGAAACGAATAAATTAAAGCTTAGTGTAAGAGTGATTATTACAGCAAAGTTGCATCGGCGTGAAATGGTTCGCAGAGCCAGCTAGAATAAGACCTGCTTAGGATGGTTCAAGTATGGGAACCAATACTTATTTATTAGACTTGTCAAATTATTAGATCTGTCAAATAAATTAGATTTGTCAAATTATCAGATTTGACAAATGTGATGGGTCTATAATTCCAGGAAGCAAGAGTCATCAATGTAACTGTCAAGAAAATGAGAAAGTGTTGTCCAACCTTCTTTTCAAGAAATATTTCTCAAATGCAATAAGTGACGGTAATTCATTATGGTTTCAAGAACGATCTGAGATAAATTTTCTTTAAGAAGAAACGCCAGAATGCCCAATTGTTTGAGACTAATGTGACATTATGGGAGAAAAGTTAATGCTAAAAGATCGCAGCGATAGCCTTGCAATCTGTCAAAACAATAAATTCATCTTGGCATGAAGGGACAATGTGGACGAAAATTACGACTTATGGATTCAGTCATGTGCTTTGTGAGTAGGAGAGGGTTGTACTGACCATGATATTTTCATGACATTATGGTCATAACGTAAGTAACAGAAAGAAGCAAAACTAACACGTTTTGTAAAACTTAACAAACAATTTAATTATCAATGTTATTAAATGAAAATGTACGACGAACCTAGGTGTCATGAACTGAATACAACATAATCCTGAAAAAGTTATGCTAGAATCCAAAAGAATGAAATGTTCCGTATGAATTTCAGATCCAAGAAGATACTTGTCTGCCAACAATCCTGACGTGTCAAAATGGCATAGTCCTGAAAACCTTTTAATCATTCACCCCAGTTTCAAACATTATTATAGTCCATTGCGCTCTTTCTATTTCCACTGAATATTCCAAACGAATGTCTTTCCTCTCAAATAATATCTCAATACAACATTAAATACGTCTGCCAACAAGATGTTATAATAAGAACTCAAGAAATACGGATGAGAACATTGTCCAGAGATAGGTAATTGTATGCAGGCGTAATGGACAAGTGCAGAAATAAAGGTCAGTGGACAGAAGCTGGAAAGAGTCACAAGCTTTAAGTACGTGGGATCAATTATCACAGACGAGGGCTCCAAACCGAAACTATATTGCAGGATTGCCCAGACAAGATCAACAATAACAAGGTTGAGACCAATATGTTAAGATATCAACATTGCTTTTGGTTCCAAAATAAGGCCGATGTGCTCGATTATCGTATCCATCTTTCTGTATGCTTGTGAAACATGGACGCTCACATCAGATCTACAAAGAAGGATTCAAACCTTTGAAATGAGATGCTACCGCAAGATCTTGGACATCACATACATTGACCATGTAACCAACGAAGAAGTCCACAACAGGATCCAACGAGCCATCGGATCCTATGAAGACCTCTTGACCACTGTAGAAAAGCGCAAACTGAAGTGGTACGGTCATGTCTAAAGATCATCTGGACTGGCAAAACCAATCTTGCAAGGCGCAGTGGGAGAGTGCAGAAGAAGAGGCAGACAGAAAAAGAGGTGGGAAGACAACATTAAGGAGTGGACAGGCATGGGATATGGAGATTCCCAAAGGGCAGTAGAGAACAGGGAAAGATGGAGAGAATTGGTTGCAAAGTCAGCTGTGGTGCCCCGACGACCTCTCGGGTTAAGGGATTGATGATGATGATGATGATGATGATGATGATGATCATGATGATCATGATGATGTAATGGACAAAATACGCATTTTGTCATTACAACTACGTGACAAATTGCAAATCAGCAACATCGTACAAGACTCACATGATCTAACCCATCCAATAGGAAATAACTTAAATATTCTAAGAACCCACCTGACTGACCTGTCCAACCCGAAAGTTGTCGTCATATTTACTACTAATATTATTGTTTCTTAATGACAACACGTACATAAGCATCTATTTAAATATCCTATGCAATTTTACGTTCTTAATACCTTATAATAGAACGTATGCACATATATGAATTTCAGCTAAAGATAATTGCTACAATTTACAGCCATGAATACAATTTACGGAACTTATGGATATACATAACAATTTTCCATCTTGGATAGAATTTTACAAAACCTAAACATAACGTAAAGTGATCTGTCCCGCCAATAAAGTTTAAACATATAAAAAGTGAACTAAAACACAAAGCCTCAAACTATTAAACTTTCTGATTTTGATCTGTAAAAATTTTGGAACTCTTTTCTCTGACTGGACGTTTAGAGACTAAACATTAGTTCTAGATTTTATTCTAAATCATAGTGTTAAGACTTCGTTTCCTGATTTTAAAAATGCGAGAGTTAAAAGGTATGTGCATACAATTATATTTTCACTCGGATTTGCACTAGTCCTTGTGCATACAAATCTAATTTCTTGATTCGGAATTGTACTAGTCCTTGTGCATACAAATCTAATGTCTTGACTCGGAATTGTACTAGTCCTTTCCGAAGGTTTACGTTTTTATTTTGTTTCATCCGATAGTTGTATATAGTACAACAATGTCTTTGATAAGCACCACAAAGAACCATCAGATGACGGAAATGATTACACATTACAGGGATTACGATGACGAATAACTGTCATCGGATGACGGAAATGATTACTCAATACAAGGATTACGATGACAAACAACTGTCATCGGATGACGGAAATGATTACTCATTACAAGGATTACGATGACAAACAACTGTTTAATAAACAATTCTATTGCACTGTACCGTAACCAATTTCTTGGCATCAGAAACTATTTACGAAACCATATTTTTCTATTATATGACACTATATTTCGTTTGCTATGAAACCATATGACCTGTGATATTGAAAAGAGATAATGACACAATTATCAATATTAAAACGCACATAATGATGAACATACCAATTTTTCTCCTCAAAGTCATGCAGAAGTCAACTCCTTTTTCGATTGATATAGTAGTTCTAACTGCGTCAACATACTGCCCGTCACACACACACACACACACACACACACACACACACACACACATATATATATATATATATATATATATATATATATATATATATATATATATATATATATATATATATATATGCAAACCAAACCTGACATATTCAGGTCATCCCACTGTCTTTGCAGATTATTGATGACAGTAGATACTCGTTTCTTTTTTAGGTCCTGCGGTTTACTCTGATTGGAGTGTATACATTTACTATGTCAAACAACAGTTAATTAAGGAGATTTATAGAGCTTCCACATGAGGAACTATAAAAATAGTTTCGAGTAGAAATAATCCATGGGTATGTATGTATGTATGTATGTATGTATGTATGTATGTATGTGTGTATGTATGTATGTATGTATGACTTTCTTTATTTCCTCTTCAAAAGAGATTTCATTCAGTTATTTTTCATTATTACACTATAAAGATAGGAACATAGCTTGACATTAATGGATTCGCAACACATTAAATCTGTAGTATATATCTACAAAAGCCGAGAAACACAATGTCTAAACACATGAGTTAGAGAGCTCACTGCAAGCGAAAAATATAAGCAACGGAGATTAAGAGAGGGAAGGAAAAAAAACATAATTCGAATTATTATATTTGACTGGAACGATTTAGAAGGATTATCACATTGGCTCTCACTTGGAACACTTGTGAATATTTTTATGATTGGAATGAAATGAGTTCATTTCCTTAATATACTGAACAAGCATAATGTCAGATATCGTTTTCAAGTTCAGTTGCTCTTCTGTACATTGTGACTATTCCTTCAGCCACCACACACATGAATGTCTGCCATGAATGATCATCCATAGAATCAAAGATGTCCACTCTCTTGCCCAAAAGGATACGAAGTAATGAGTCATTGTCTTGACAAAAAAGCCAGTGTGAATCTAGTATGTCTATTGCATCTATTATTCTTTCAAACACAGTGTTACGTTCATCATTTAGGGCTTGGCAGAATAGTAACATATGCTTGGCTCTGCCTGAAGTCAATATTTTGCAGTGTTTACAGTTATATTCATTCTGTGTTGAAAATGAACACATTGTTAAATAGGCAATGTTAGCGAAAGACCAAGTTTTATCAGGAAAACATTTACCTAGCTTCCAGACAGCAAGTGGTTGAAGATTAGCATGGACACTTGTATATGTATGTATGTATGTATGTATGTATGTATGTATGTATGTATGTATGTATGCATGTGTGTGTGTGTATGTATGTATGTATGTATGTATGTATGTATGTATGTATGTATAGGGTTTCATGTCATTTTAATACTATACTGACTTTATGTTACCAACTGAAAGTTAAGTTCCAAAAAATGTAAAGATAAATATTTGCCAAAACAAACATTATGACGATAGACTTTTTCCAAATAATCGTCATCATATAGTATTAATATTAGAAGAAGAGCAGTAAATGTGTTAAAATTATGGAATAAATATTTCCAAGGTAAAATTATTAAAAATTTATCGGTAAGTCTTTTCTTTGCTTTCATTAAACAATTTATATTGTTACGAATCTGTGGTCTCTAACAAAGTAACAGAAAAAAGCGAAAAACAACAAGTTTTGTCAAATTAAACAAATAATTTATATCCACAGAATACAAAATGAAAATGTTAAACAAACTTACGGTATTGTGAATTAAATCCCAAATAGTCTTAAATGTTCTGTAACAAGTCCAAACGTATGAATCTCAATGGTGTTCCGAATAAATTCCAATATTGAATGTATTGATGACCCTGTAGTTTCGAACATGCTAAAGTGCCACTGTCCTATAACGTGGTTGTGTGTTAACAGTCTTTTGATGTATAAAAAAAATGTAATCCCAAATGTCCTTGCCTGAATTCACTACAAATTAATGTTTTGTCCTAAAATATTACTGAGCACTTTGTAATTCCAGTGAATAATAATTTGAATAAATAAATCCACCCAAATTAAAAATTGAACATAACGATAAGATTGATTTCGCCTTGGATGTTAAGGCAAGAATGAATAAACAAATTTATATACCCCTGCACTTGACCTAGGTAGCAATAACCATTTTCTGGAAATGCTATGTCAAAAATTCTTTTCTGGAACATTCTAACGTCAGACTCAGGCAGAGGTGAGATGACATTGGTCGGTAAAGCCACTCAGCCACCCGGTTGCTGACAATTTTCTAAAATTTAGAACTTCGCATCATAATTAGCCACAGCAAGGGAATATATGAAATGGTGCCCACAGATGAAAAGTACTCTAAATACGCTTATCCACAAAATCTTGCTGTCATTCGAGATGAAATACATTTGCAATTATATTGTCAATTATATGCTAAAATAAGGGGTAAATAGGGAATCTGTTTTAAGACAGAAAATGGTGCGCATGAAAAATTTAAAATACAAATGTTCGGTATATATCAACATTGTCTGGTTTTTTTTTTTTTGTTTTGTTTTTTTTTGTACATCACAGCTTTGCTGAACGAGATTCTTTTATCAGCATTTTGTGATAGCGTGCTTTGTCACAGAATCCGTCGTTTATGTATTAATATCTCGGTACCTCTTTTCTCAACGTACGACCAGTAATTCAAAGATGGGTTGAATATAAATAACAAATACCCTGGACCTGAGTCCTTCATACCTAAAATCAGCAAATGTTAATTTCAATAATGTGCTTGAAGTTTCGTTGGCGTGAGTGTCTTATTGTCTTTTGGGATGAAAAAAACAAACAATTAAGAAACAATTACATATTTATCTAAATGTTTGACATTCCATGATATAGCGTCCTAAATAGATTACAACTTTCATGGTACTTTGTTGAGGTCCTAAAACAAAATAAAGTTTTATAATCAAAGATTTTGTAATGTTTCCTTATATATGACGGCAATACAACGCTAAGATTGTGAAAATACAATGTTTAGAACTTAAACAATTCCTTAACTGCAATAATTGCATTCAGAACATAGGGTTATTTGATGAATGAGACGTAAAGGTTTTGAATGAAAATGTGGCATATTTGGAAGTGAAGACTCCACCAATCTAAGACAAAATTGAATTGACCTTTTTGACCTTGATAGTCAAGTATGTATCTATGGTCAGATATCTACACATTGTAAATGTGCTATGTATAGTCCCACATCACTCAATGACGTATATACCGTTACATACATACATACAATCTGTACAGTGCGTTGTCATGAAATCAGTCATAAAATAATAAATGCTATCATCTCTGCCAAAGGCTTGCATTAACCTGGATGTGTGCTGTCGCAAAACTAGTATGGACATTCGCCATGTGTTCAGAAATTACACTTGAGAAATAAAAATTGTTGCTGAAATGGGCCAATGAACGACCTAGTACTCAAATGGTAATTTCATTTTAGTCAACCCCTAAGAAACTCATTTTTATTAAAGGTACGAATCGAAACATGAATCTATGGCATTCCGTGAGACCTTTACCACCAGCGCATTATTGTTTTTATATGATAAGAGAAATAAATCAATCACGAACAGAATAAACCTTCAGACGGTTAGGACGGTAATGGAATATAATACACTAATTCACCTAATTTTGGGGTTACCGATCGGCAATCGATTAATATTCAAGATAGTTCACGAGACTGGTTATCAAATATACTTGCTGCTGATAATATAATATCGGACTGCGACCGGATAGAAGCAATCATTCTCTTTTCGATAGACGAGTTTTGGTCACTCTCTTAAGTTATCGTTTGGTCATAAACTTACTTTATAGTGTTTTTAAACACTCAAAAGGCGATTTGCTTCTAATGCATATGCAGCAAATTCCTAAAATTATAATAGATTGATTGCAAAAATTATGACCAATATTTATCTCTCTCTCCATATATATATATATATATATATATATATATATATATATATATATATATATATATATAGGTATATATATATATATATATATATATATATATATATATATATATATATATATATATATATATATATATATATATAATAAACTACATTAAATTTTTATATTATAGAAAAAGAAAGTACGTTCATAGCAGCGAAAAGAAATGATATGGGCAGCTCTTTCCTATGACCCAAAAGTGAAGCATAAAGCAAGAATGATTAGACTATTTACCAAGGGAAGTTTCCTAATAACTTGAAATGTACTTATATCTTAGAGAATTGCCAAAAACTAGTGGTCTTTAATGCGAACACGAATTCTGAAATCTCTGTTATCCCGTTTTCATGGATTTTATTCACTGGTAATTTTATTACTTTAAATTCTTGCTGTCAATTAGTCTGAGCACAAATTTATCTCTCCCCCTCTCCTTGGATCAGTTTGAATTGAAGAATACCCTGGTTAAATCAGATTTAAAAATGTCCAGTCTGAGTTTCTGTTTATGTTTGTTTAAATAATATGCAAATTTAATAACAGTAGGAATGAAACAGTTTCAGTACGCAACGACTACTTTCTGTATCAAGGTTGGCCCTATTATTCCATGTGCGCTCTTTTTGCAACACAAAGGTAGACCCATCTTTTGCTACAATAAATATCGAGTTTTCTACGTGTGCAATTAATTATCGGATGTATTTACTGAACATTTATTTAATTACCTAAAATGTGTATTCATGATGTGTAGGATTCCAGATCGCTCCACAAAAACCAAGGGCATGCAAAAATGGCTGCGTAGTACTGAAAAAGAAACTTACAATGACACAATGAGTGCCGGATAATCAAATTTAACTGTGACTGTGTCATGGTGTGTTACAATTGGCAGTGATATATTTTGCCAGAAAACCGTATTCATTCAGCTCAAGCCATAAAGGAATTCTAAGAAATTGATCTAGTTAGGATGTAATTATTGTGTGATTGCAACTAAAATACTGATATGCTATAAACCTTTTCAAGATGAATTCTGACATAAACGTCATTTTTGTTTGGTATTGTTCAAAATCCTGGCTAGTGCAGTTGGGAACATCCACATATCGCAGTACTTGACCTCTAGCCGGATGAAAAGTATGCATAACTAAGTCACAGTCGTGTTCAGTTGTGTATCATATACGTTGTCTTCCATTTGGATGCGAGTCAGATTCATTCCACACATCTTCCTGTTGGATACACGTACGAGATTAACTCATTCAACCAATCGTCCATTCGGGTACGAGTTTGATTCATTCAACACATCTTCGATTTGTATACAAGTACGAGTTTTATTCATTCAACACATCTTCCATTTGGATACGAATTTGGGATACAAGTACGAGTTTGACTCATTCCTCACATATTCCATTGGGATACAAGTACGAGTTTGATTCATTCCACACATCTTCAGTTGGGATACAAGTACGAGTTTGACTCATTCCACACATCTCCCATATGGGTAAAATTGTGAGTTTAAATCATTCAACAAGTCTTCCGTTTGGGTAGAGTTATGACTTGGCTCATTCAACAGGTCTTCTATTTGGATACAAGTATGAGTTTCATTAATTCAACACATCTCTTAAATATAACTAAATAAAACCCAAGAGGTGACTGGCTATAACTCATACAGTTTTAAATGTACATGTCTTAGGGTAATTTAAAAAAAATAATATATTTTTTACAGTTATATGATTGAAAACAATAATAAAGAAACTGAGATTTGTGACACTACAATTTACTCTGAACAGGTATCTCTATGATGAATAATGACATGGGTCATGTTTGATTACCTCAAGAAATCAGGGCCGTCCCAAGGTTTTTCAGCACCCAAAGTTTCTCTCTGTTAACGCCTGGTGTCTAGTTAGTATATATGATCAGGGCCGGCTCTTGACCTTAACTGAAGTCATCCGAAATCATATTTAATGAAGTTCATAGCCGTAAGCCCGTAGAAAAGGTAGTTAGTAGTAGATTAAAATTCAACTACGAAACAATTGAATAGGATGATAACAATACTGAAGAGGATGATAACAATATTGAATAGGATGATACCAGTATTGAATAGGAAGATAACAGATGACAACAGTCTGTTACAAAAAGGAAGTATATGAAGTAAGCAGCATATATATATATATATATATATATATATATATATATATATATATATATATATATATATATATATATATATATATAATTTAATGCAAATAATATTATCATACAGGTTAGAGAATATAAATTCGTACTCTACGGAGATTCGAACTCAGGTCCGCGAGTAAACGGCACCCATCACCTTGCCTGCACACACCAGCCCATATCCCGTCACGAATAAGCACGCATCACCATATATATATATATATATAAAACTCTCAAGGTGATATTCTCTTAAATCATTTTGCAGACGTTTACTCCCTAGTGATCACCAAAAGTAGGGGTCAATATTGACATTCACAAGCTATTTTATAATGTTAAGTAGGAAAAAAAAAAACTCGTTTCGGAGTATTGTGGAAACATTGTGAAAAGTGCCTATCATTCATCTCTAGATGAAAATACACGAGAAACTTATCTGCATGACGGGTTCTGTATTATATGTTTTTCTAGGAACCCAGTGTGAATAATTTAAGCCGGATTACGCAATATACTGAAGAAAGGAAAGTTGACAACTTGGACTTTACCGATATTTATGGATTGAAAACTGCCTAAACCGTGTCAAGTTCTTTGATGGTAGTCCAGTCTCAGTGAATATAAAATTAGAGTTGTTTAACCTTTTACTTGATGACCTTACTTACGCTGTAACTGTTCAAGATACTGCGAAAACCTTAACGGTATATTTATGTCCTTTATTTTCGGTTAGATGGACTGGTAACGGTTTACTTATGTCCTTTATTTTCGATAAGATGGACTAGTAACGGTTTACTTATGTCTTTTATTTTTGGTAAGATGGACTGGTAACGGTTTACTTATGTCCTTTATTTTCGGTAAGATGGACTGGTAACGGTATACTTATGTCCTTTATTTTCGGTAAGATGGACTGGTAACTGCGACAAGCGACCTCAACCTATATGTGGAGTATGCATACTTCAGACACATTCGTGTTCAGTCGTCTCTCATACTCGGTAGCTTCCATTTCTAAACAAACGCGTTGATTCTACTCATTCAAGACATTTCATAAAGGTAGCTAAAGAAAAATATCAGTAACTGAAAATGACTACTTTATGAATGTATGTGTTGAGGGTGGGGAAGAGGTAGATTACGACGGATAAATCTACAAAGATGACAATCAATACCAGTCCAACGAGCTGAAAAAAAAAACCATGAAGAACTTGAAAATTGAATAAACTAAATTTGATGACACCTCCATGTAGCATTAAAGTGAACATACACAAATTTCATAAGCATTTTGAAAATTGTATCTTTAAAAATTTCTTTTAATGAACATCATCCAGGAACAATTCGGAATCAGAATTACTTAATATAAGGAATTGCCTATATTTATGCATCCAGACTAGTAGAAAATATACATGTCCATACCAATGGAAAATAGACATTTCCCTACCAATATAAAAAAAAAAATCAACATATTCCATCCAATGGAAAATAAACCTGTTCCTCCCAATCATTTCTATCTCTCTTTCAGTTTTTACCCCTCATTTACATAAATATGAAATCTCTCAGTTTCTCTCAATGCGTAGATGGGTTTGTTTAATATTCTCAGCTTAAGGAGTACGTTTTATGTCATGCTGTCCGTCCGTTCATCCTTCTGCTACCAATTTTATTTCGGCACAATGACTAGTGCTGTACACGAGTGGATGGTTTGTTCTTAGGGTGTAAAAGAATCCTATCGATATCCGAGTCAAAATCTTCAAGGTCAAAGTCTCTGTTACTGAAGGAAACAAATGGCTTTCACGCGACAACTTCAGTTATTCATCGTTCATCTTTGTCAAAATTTGAAAATAGCTTAGATCAAAGGTCCAGCTCAGCGTCACTAAAACAAAAATAGTTCCTTGCAATAACCCGAGTTCACTATCATTTACTCTGGCGAAATAATTAGGATGGCTTGCACTTGGAGGTTGTTTACTTCATTCACAAACAAATCTAAACCAAAACCTAAAGTGTCTACTATATAAGTGTACACGGTTTGTTTACAAAGTAGTTTCTAATAAACAAGTCGCACGTGTCGTGCACATGCGTGAAATATCAAGGTGTTCAGTATCGTAAACTACTGCAAAATTCTGGCAATGTAAAGTTAATGGAGATAGAAATGAGCATATAACAAAATGTTACACCGCGAACTTGGTCGGTCCCTCTTAAATAGTAACATTAAAAGTCACATGATAAACCAGTGGGGTAGATTATATAGGGATTATGGCTAACAAATGTCTTATCATATGTATTCTCTCTTACACAAACATTCTAGTGATAATTCATTTGACGGTACATTAATGCAGTACATAAAGTCTGTATTAGAAGATGTTGGGATTAGTTACATATTGAGAATGAAAGTTTTGTGTCAGTTCAGCTGCTACCAACATCTGTACGACTAGGTATACAAGATTAATTGTTATGTTCTAGGGTCTTAAACTATGTAACAAGAAAATTTAAACCGAACATACATTCTATGAGCCAAAATATAAATTTGTTTCCCTAAAATATAAAGGCAAACAAAGTGGAAGAATTAATTATAACTTACAGTATGTATAAATTCCTAGAATTTCCTAATTCTACTATCAATTTCACAGTAATCCGAAAACGCTCCAAAAGTATTCTGACTGAAAGTTCTAATGTGCTTATGTGCTAGCACCACAGACGAAACACTGTTCTTATATCCAAAAGATTTTCATTCAAGGTAAACGCAATGAATGTTTGAATGTCACAAAAGTCCCTGAACGTTTCACGATGGTCCAACGAAATTAATTACGATCCGTGTCATTGAATACTTGCATAATTATCCAACTAAGTAAATAATTATCCAAGTCTTTGAATGTTTCAATGTAATCTAGTAAGGTACTGTATGTTTCAAATAAATGTTTTCAGCTCAGCAATTTGAACGAACAATAAATAAATAAATCTACATCCATTCGTACTCTCACAATTATAACAATAGAATAAGAACGCTGAGTATCTAATTCCTTTATATAACCATTATATAGGCAGCAGGTAAACAACTCTAAATCAGTAGAATATAATGCCTGGTATTTTTAATAATTCTTTTGAAAGAAATGCTTTAGAAGCCAACACTTGATTTGTTTACAATTTAACTAATCAGCAGCTAGGGCAGTCATGACCTGTCTAGAGTACAGATGTTCTCCTATGATCACATGATGAGATCCTGACCTATATTAACACACATGGCCTATTTAGACCAAAATAGGATGTTGACATGAACATGACAATTCGATCTTCATTTATGAAAGGAAATAGTACAACGTATTGTACAGGTACTCCACACACGCGAAGTGAGCTCTCCTTTAAAGTGCATTCCAATCTTAAGAATATAGTCATTAACCCAATTACTTCAATAAAAGCTAGAGTACAAAATAATATATGGGATACATATGTCAGTAACAAAGTTGGGAAACTAACAATATTACGTCATCTAAAGGTCTTACTTACAGGTTTTTTGAAGCTGTACCGAATTGGAAAAGATTTATTTCTTATTACAAAACACTTTATCTAAACCCTCAATTGAGTTTAGAACTGCAAATCATCTGTTCGTTATAGAAACTGGTAGATGGGGTAATTTTTCCTGTAATAAAGGATGGGGTAATGTTTCCTGTAATAAAGGATAGGGTAATGTTTCCTGTAACAAAGGATATTTTACATTCTGTCAGTTGCAAGAAATATGGGAAGAATATTAAGATTTGTCTCTTGTCTTCTGATTTTCATGATGAGCGACGAAAATGTCTGCTTTAGTTTTTCATTTCAATAACTAACGTTTATCAATTTAATCAATTACTGAATACAAGTAATTTACGACTCTTGAAAAATATATACAGGTTCTTAGATTGTGTTTCTCCGAATTTCGTAATCCCTGTCAAGCATGATGTAGTGATATCACACGTTATATTCATATTCATTTTGTTGTTACTAAAAAATGGAAAGAATATATTTAGTTGCACGCATATTTCGTGCTTCGTGTGCTATTGTTACTAACTACTGGAAGGAATTTACTTAGTTGCACGCATATTTCGTACTTCGTGTTAATGGATAATCGTGAACTCATCCAGTATGCAAAATGCTTGTCTTTATGTGTTACTGCTGTTGCACGAGATCCTAAAAATTAGGCTAATGGAAGATAGCACTGCCTTGTCATGTTGGTAGATCTATGCACATTATCTTTGAATGGTTTCTTCCGAATAATTGTGGATATGTGAGAAAGCTTGCCAGTAGCTTCTCGTGGGTCGGTGGTTCTTTCCGGGGATTTCCCGGTTTCTTCCTCCACCATTAATGCTGGCCGCCATGTATAGCCTATCGTGTGCTGAAAAATGGCGTTAAGCCCCACAACAACAACAACAACAACAACATCCAAATAAATGTCATCATTAGTATTAGAAAAAGAGCGGTAAATGTGTCAAAATTATGTAATAAATATTTCCAAGGTAAACTTATTAAAAACTCATTGGTAAGTCCTTTCTTTGCTTTCATTACACAATTTATATTGTTACGAATCTGTGGTCTCTAACAAAGTAACAGAAAAAAGCGAAAAACAGCAAGTTTTGTCAAATTAAACAAATAATTTATTTCCCTAGAATACAAAATAAAAATGTTAAACGAACTTACGGTATTGTGAATTAAATCCCAGATAGTCTTAAATGTTCTGTAACAAGCCCAAACGTATGAATCTCAGCGGTGTTCCGAATAAATTCCAATATTGAATGTATTGATGACCCTGTAGTTTCGAACATGCTAACGTGCCACTGTCCTATAATGTGGTTGTGTGTTAACAGTCTTTAAATGTATAAAAAAAATATAATCCCAAATGTCCTTGCCTGAATTCACTACAAATTAATGTTTTGTCCTAAAATATTACTGAGCACTTTGTAATTCCAGTGAATAATAATTTGAATAAATAAATCCACCCAAATTAAAAACTCAACATAACAATAAGACTGATTTCGCCTTGGATGTTAAGGCAAGAATGAATAAACAAGTTTATTTACCCCTGCACTTGACCTAGGTAGCAATTACCATTTTCTGGAAATACTATGTCAAAAATTCTTTTCTGGAACATTCTAAGGTCAGACTCAGGCAGATGTGAGATGATATTGGTCGGTAAAGGTCACTCGGCCGCCCGGGGCTGACAATTTTCTAAAATTTAGAACTTCGCATCATATTTAGCCACAGTAAGGGAATATATGAAATGGTGCCCACAGATGAAAAGTACTCTAAATACGCTTATCCACAAAATCTTGCTGTCATTCGAGACGAAAGACATTTGCAGTACAGTATGTATAAATTCCTAGATTTTCCTAATTCTACTATCAATTTCACAGTAATCCGAAAACGCTCCAAAAGTATTCTGACTGAAAGTTCTAATGTGCTTATGTGCTAGCACCACAGACGAAACACTGTTCTTATATACAAAAGATTTTCATTCAAGGTAAACGCAACGAATGTTGAATTTCACAAAAGTCCTTGTACGTTTCACGGTGGTCCAACGAAATTAATTAAGATCCGTGTTCTTGAATACTTGCATTATTATCCAATTAAATAAATAATTATCCAAGTCTTTGAATGTTTCAATGTAATCTAGTAAGGTACTGTATGTTTCAAATAAATGTTTTCAGCTCAGCAATTTGAACGAACAATAAATAAATAAATCTACATCCATTCCTACTCTCACAATTATAACAATAGAATAAGAACGCTGAGTATCTAATTCCTTTATATAGCCATTATATAGGCAGCAGGTAAACAACTCTAAATCAGTAGAATATAATGCCTGGTATTTTTAATAATTCTTTTGAAAGAAATGCTTTAGAAGCCAACACTTGATTTGTTTACAATTTAACTAATCAGCAGCTAGGGCAGTCATGACCTGTCTAGAGACAGATGTTCTCCTATGATCACATAAAGATATCCTGACTTATATTAACACTCATGGCCTATTTAGACCAAAATAGGATGTTGACATGAACATGACAATTCGATCTTCATTTATGAAAGGAAATAGTACAACGTATTGTACAGGTACTCTACACACGCGAAGTGAGCTCTCCTTTAAAGTGCATTCTATAGTCTCAGAATTCCAATCTTAAGAATATAGTCATTAACCCAATTACTTAAATAAAAGCTAGAGTACAAAATAATATATGGGATACAGATGTCCGTAACAAAGTTAGGAAACTAACAATATTACGTCATTTAATGTTTTGCTTACAGGTTATTTAAAGCTAGTACCGAATTGGAAAAGATTTATTTCTTATTACAAAACACTTTATCTAAATCCTCAATTGATTCAAGATGGCCGCTATCGCTTAACTGGCTTGAAGCAGCTGTCCCGGATTTTTGTGCCGTTTTTCATGATATATGTGCTTGTTGTCTGTCTTCGTCTGCGTTATTGTGTTCATCATGCATTGGCTGTTCTATTCGAATGTGTTTCTTCATCTTCTTGTTCTGGAAACGAGAAAAATTAGACTTTTTCTCAGCAGTCTTGCTCCACTGCTACAACTTCCTTTGTTGTTGAAGAAACCGCCATCACGTGATACTCGCCAGTCCAACCGTTTATGCTATGATGGACCCTCATTAATTGCTTTAAATGACCACTCCTTGGCTCTCCACACTACCTTGTGCACTAGACTAAACGACCTGGGACTACATTCATCATTTCTTAAATGTAAACGGAAGCGAGAAAAGAAGCAGAGCTGGCCGGCGTAGAACAGGAAGAAGAATTCCAGTTATCTCCCTTTCGCCCTTTTTGGCACAGGAATTTAAAAATTCGGCCGTTAATTTAGATAACCTAATTCAAATCCCTATTAAATCGTCAACCTTTGTGTCAACTATCTAAGAGATACCACTGCGCATCGCATTATTCAATGCCCAATCAGTAGGACCACCGGAAAAGCTCACTGAAATAGTTAATTTTATCAACGATCAGAATATCGACGTCTTTTTCCTGACAGAAACATGACTAAAAACATTAGACAATGAACCCAAGTGCACGGATCTAACACCCACCGGTTACTCCATCAAGTCGTTCCCCCATCATTCTCGCGGAGGTGGAATTGCTGTCATCGCAAAGAACTCCATGATCAACCGTCTTAACCACACCACAACCTTCCATTTCTACCACACATCGTTTGAACTAGTCCAAACCACACTTACACTGGAACAAAGATCAGTCCATTTTTTCTGGCTCTACCGCCCACCTCCTAGTAGAAAAAACAAGCTGACTGAATCTCTCTTTTTGGAGCAGTTTCCGAAACTCCTGGATTATGGAAATTCGATAGGTGGTAACCTGGTCATTCTTGGAGATTTTAACTTTTACTTTAACTGTACTGGAAACCCATACACATCAAAACTCCTAGATTCCATTCACATTTTCAACCTCAAACAGTCAGTTAGCCGATCCACCCATAAACATGGTCACAGTTTAGACTGGATTCTTTATAGACCTGATGATAATATTCTACAGTCCTCCCTGGTGTCCCACGAGCTTGCATCAGATCACCTCTACATTATATGTCATCTAAACGTATCAGTTCCTAACCCTCCACCTTTATTTGCTACTAAGAGAAACCTCCGTATGATAAACATAACCCAACTAATGCATGACATCCAAGCAAACCTAACAACTAGCTTACCTCCTACAACAGAACAACTCGATAACTGCCTGCGTTTATTGCTTGACAAACATGCCCCAGCAACCAAGTGCAGAGTACCAATTCAAAAGTGTTCTCCGTGGTATAGCAGTGTTAGGGACCAGCTTCGCACTGCTAAAAGAGACCGCCATAAAGCTGAGAGGCTTTGGCTTTTCACCAGACTTACTATTCATAAGCAGATCTATGAAGCCGCTAAGAAGAATGTCACAAACATAGTCCATGCAGAGAAATCAGCCCACTACAGTACTAAGATCATGGAAAGTTCCAGCTGCAAAGAGCTATTCGAGGTTACTAACAAGCTAATGTCAAGGAACAAATGTACACCACTTCCAACTACCAACTTCCACTTCTAGTCGACCTTCCGGACCTGTTTGCAAATTTCTTCCGTGACAAAGTACAAACCATCAGAGATAAGCTTGACAACACAATTTCTATTGACTCGTCATCACCATGCAGTTGTGATATAGAATTTCAGCTGCAGTCGTTAGCAGCATTTGAACCTGTTTCTATGGATTTAGTACGTACAATCGTGATGAAGAGTGCACCAAAGTCATGTGAACTTGATCCGATTCCGACATCACTGCTGCTTGAGTGCTTAGATCCAATATTGTCTTCACTAACTGATGTTATTAACATATCTCTTTCATTCGGGGAATGCCCATCATTTTTCAAAACTGCCATTGCCAAGCCTCTGCTGAAGAAACCAGCACTTGACCATAACGATTTAAAGAACTACCGCCCAGTTTCTAATCTCCCATTCATGTCAAAAATCTTAGAAAAAGTTGATCTATCCCAACTTGTATCACATCTGAATTCAAACGGTAGTTTTAGCAATGTACAGTCTGCATATCGCCCTTGCCACAGTACTGAAACTACTCTTCTGAAAGTAGTTAACGACCTTCTCTCTGCTTTGGATAGCGGAAAGATTACAGTCCTCACTCTCCTTGACTTGTCTGCAGCATCTGACACAATAGCCCATGATATATTACTTTACCGTCTCCAGCATGTATTTGGCATTCACGATACAGCCTTACTATGGCTCAAGTCCACTTGATCAACAGGACACAAATTGTGTCCGCAAATGGAAAACACTACAGCCCAGTTGACCTATGTTGTGGTGTTCCACAGAGGTCTGTTCCTGGACCTGTTCTCTTCATTCTATACACTCAGCCACTCTCAAGTGTCATATATCATCATCCAGTGTCTCACCAATTGTACGCTGATGACACCCATATATACAAATCTAGCCACCCAACTGAAGTTGAAGCTACCATCCAAGGTGTAAAGAGGTGCATTTCCGATGTGAAATCATGGATGACATGTAACAAGCTGCAGATGAATGATGATAAAACTGAAGACATTCTGATTACAACACAAAGACTTTCTTATTCACATCCTTTACCTCAGACAATAAATATCAGCAACACCAACATTAGGGGCCCCAAGTGGCCGAGTGGTCTAAAGCGCTCTCCGTTACGGATCACTGCCATCTCACCTCTGTCTGCGTGGGTTCGAGTCTAGGATTCGGCAAATGTGGATATGTGAGAACGCTTGCCAGTAGCTTCTCGTGGGTCGGTGGTTCTTTCCGGGGATTTCCTGGTTTCTTCCTCCACCATTAATACTGGCCGCCATGTATAGCCTATCGTGTGCTGAAAAATGGCGTTAAGCCCCACAACAACAACAACCAACATTAAATTCACACAGTCAGTACGAAACCTAGGTGTTACACTCGACAGTACTCTCTCATTGTACCAACATGTCATGAACATATGCAAGGCTGCATATCTTGAGCTGAGACGCATCAGCTGAAGTCGCAAGTATCTTTCAGTTGATGCCACTAAAACACTTGTGTGTTCCTTAGTACTATCAAGACTGGACTATTATAACTCAATTCTGTCTGGTTCGTCTCAATATCTACTATAGAAACTACAAAAAGTTCAAAACACAGCTTCTCCGATCATCCTTAGAGTACCACGATCAGAGCACACCGCCCCGGCTCTGTACCCTACACTGGCTATCCATTCGATCCAGAATTAAACACAGAATATGTTCTCTGTGCTACGTTTCACTGACGGGCTCCAGTCAAACATACCTATCCGACATCACCCATGTGTACACACCAGCAAGATACTTAGGCTCCTCTTCTGAAACTCGTATTCTCATTATTCCCACTATGAAAATGAAATCATATGGACAGCGTTCTTTTGCATACCAGGGCCCAGCAACGTGGAACGAATTGCCCACTGAACTTAGACATAAAGACACGGTGATCTCATTCAAGAGCGCTCTTAAAACTCACCTATTTCAACTGTAAGAACAGACTTAAAGGCCTAATAATAATGTTCCTTACCTTAAATATTTAAAGCATGTTTTCTGTTTTCTAATTTCGTGGTGTTTGTTTTTATTTTTGTAATCATGTCATTATATATGTTTTTTAAGTGTTGTCAAATGTTGTAAAGCGCTTAAAGCTTCTAAAGATTAGGCGCTTTACAAAGTCCTCATTATTATTATTATTGAGTTAAGAACTGCAAATCATCTGTTCGCTATATAAACGGGTAGATGGGGTAATGTTTCCTTTAATAAAGGATAGGGTAATGTTTCCTGTAACAAAGGATATTTTACATTCTGTCAGTTGCAAGAAATAGTGGATGAATATGAATATTTGCCTCTTGTCTTCTGATTTTCATGATGAGCAACGAAAATGTTTGCTTTAGTTTTTCATTTCAATAACTAACGTTTATAAATAGAATCAATTGCTGAATACAAGTAACATACGACTCTTGAAAAATATATACAGGTTCTTAGATTGTGTTTCTCCGAATTTCGTAATCCCTGTCAAGCATGATGTAGTGATATCACACGTTATATTCATATTCATTTTGTTGTTACTAACAAATGGAAAGAAAATATTTAGTTGCACGCATATTTCGTGCTTCGTGTACTGTTGTTACTAACTACTGGAAGGAATGTACTTAGTTGCACGCATATTTCGTGCTTCGTGTGAATGGATAATCGTGTACTCATCCAGTATTCAAAAAGCTTGTCTTTCTGTGTTACTGCTGTTGCACGAGATCCTAAAAATTAGGCTAATGGAAGATAGTTCTGTCTTGTCATGTTGGTAGACTTATACACATTATCTTTGAATGGTTTCTTCCGAATATATTTGGCCCTGTATTATACGTTTGCAAACTCAATCATATATTATAGTAGAAGGAAATTTAGAATTAGGTCCGGATTTGTATTACTAACAGAAAAACCCACAAACTGTACGATAGAGTCATTAGTGAACGCTGAGGCATCATTGTGTGCAACATTGGACAATATTACAATTATGCCATGTATATGTTTTCACCAGTACTATTGGGGACTGCCAGATCTGCTATTGTTTCCAACATGAACAAGACGGAATATTTTCCGGTCTCCTTTTTCTTCTCTTATTATCACTGATCAAACATTTAGTATGTTACGACCCTGTAGTTAAATTACATGTGTGTCAAAATTTGAATTCTTTCTAAAAAAATTTATTTCATTTTTATTTCATTTTTATATCATTAAATGTAATTATTATTGTGATGATGATTATATTTGCAGGGTCTGATATTTTGTTAGAAACGTCGTGTTTATTTAGAACGTAAATGTGACTCGCGTAAGCACGATTTTTGCATGACGGTTTTGTCATATTAAATAAACAGTCGGAAATAGCTATGTAAATGATTGGTTGTGACAACGGTCGTTTCTAATAATACTTGTTGACATTCTGTACTACGTTGGCGATATTTCGAAATCTCCATGATTTCTTCATGCTTGTACATGAAATGACGTATGAGTTTGCTTTAAAATACTCAGGTACTGCGAACTAGTCTAGAGTCATATTTTAACATCTTAGAGAGTCACATCGTAACATCTTATAGAGTTTCTAAATACCTTAAGAAGAAGGTATTCTTTTGTGCTGGAAAGAGTTGTTCGTTCGTACAATTATTTTCCCTGGAGAACTACACAACTACCTTTGGACAAAGACATTTGCTGAAATTAATTCTAAATTGGAACTGAACAATACAAATTGTGATTCACAGTGAAAATTCTGGACACTTGTGTAAAACCTTCGTCTGACGTCATCATCCGCCATCTTGGAACGGAATTGAGATTCAGACTTCAATTTAGAACTGTTTATTCACAGGACTGATGTGTTTTTCACAATTTTAGGACAAATGTTTTGATCTTCTTCGTAAATCGTAACTAAAACAGATTGAAACTGACCCACTCAAAATAAAGTAGCTCATCTCTGTAATCACTTTGCTTAATGTGAAATGAGTAATGACGTCAATGAGTCCTGACGTCATTTTCTCGGGAAAAAAGATCTTATAGCATAATTGCAGTTGCATCAATTGATAAATGAAGGGAAGGTTTCCATTGGTCAGAACATAATCATGTGATCAGACCCAGATGCGTTTATTTCTGCATAAACTGTACGGAGAA
>JAECUM010029578.1:0-32433 GCA_016617855.1 Megalonaias nervosa
TATGTATGTATGTATGTATGTATGTATGTAATCAGCATTAGGGGTGAAACGCATTTGCTCCAACTAGCTACGTGACTTTCTACAAATATACCTCATCATAAAGTCACGTGACCTAGCACTGGAGCATCATGCCGCAGACATGTAGCATCATGTCCGACCCAGTCACCTTATCCTAACACAAGTCCAACCAGTCCTAACACTAATCTCTTAATGCTGAACGCCAAGCGAGGCAGCAGTCTTTGGTATGACTCGGCTGAGTTTCAAACCCGCAACCTCCCGCGTCCGAGGCGGACGCTCTAACCACTTTAGGTCACCGGATTCAGGTGTAGAATCTACAATTTCAAGATCATGGTAGATTTTGGGGTTTTTTGTTTTTTGTTTGAAACATCTGGAAACAACTGCTCATATTCAATTATTAGCTGTTTTAATTCATTCGTTTCTTGTGACTGCAGATGTGAAAGTTTATTGTCCAGATTCTTTAATATTTCTGAATTTCGAAGACTACTACATCAGATTGAACGCCATTATTTAAATCTTCACTGTGTGGGACAGGTACAACTAAACTGAGTGAATGATCGCTGTCAACATACTCCTTTAACACATTTCCATGGCAGACCTGTTTCTGTTTCCGCCTCCCAGGAGTTTTAATGATATAATTTAGATCACTTTCTTTTTAACTTTATAAGGAACGTGATAATTAGCCTGATGAACATTTTGAGGTATGGGGAAGAGAGCCAGAACTTTATCGCCAGACTGCAATGTTTTTTCCTTTGTAGTTTTGTCATACCTTAATTTCATTTTGACTGAGTAAAGTGAAGATTTGTTTCTTGCTACTTCACAATCAGAGACGTAATCAAAAAGATTAATCGCTGAATCGTCTGTTAGAAGAAGTTTCTCTGTTAACAATGCCAATGGTCCATTTGACAGTATGCCCCAAAATTAGTTTTAAAGGAGTACAACTTGCCATTTTACAAGTATACGAAGATCTACGGTATATGGAAATGTCGCCATAATTACGTTACTAATATTGCATGCGAATTAATCCGTAATCGATTCGTTTTCGTTGATCGTCATCTTTTATAAAAATAAAATGATATCATATGAAATATTGTTTGTAATAAAGCAAGCAAACAAACAACAAACGAGTGATGATTTATCATCTCATGCTACAAACCAGGAAAATTGGTACATCACATTTACTAATGAATTCATTGTAGATAGATATACAGATAGATGGATGGCTGGTTTAGAGAGAGAGAGAGAGAGAGAGAGAGAGAGAGAGAGAGAGAGAGATGGCTATCGTTTTCTAATACTTTATATGGTCTAGTTTGATCTCTGATCCATTAAAGGTATCCGTCTTCGAGAGCGATACGGTATGTTTTCATCCCTGTTTGGAGACATAGGACAAGAATAAAGATAAGACAATGAGGTTTTGAACTGGTATTAGGTCCATTTTTTCGTCCGTCAGTACGTCTGTCTTTTACACACTTTCCCATTAAACTGAGGATATGCTAAAGAGAATCTGATAAATGAAATAGTATTTCCCATGGGCTGTATAATAATTTCCTTCCTCTTTTTCTGATTTCATGCGTTTAACAGTATTTTTATCGTTTCAGGCATTTATCAAAAGAATTGGAGTTAACAATACTGACAAAAATGATAAACGAAATCATATATCATCGGTGCAATCTTACATTTGATAATGGGCAATCTAGAGAGCGGTGGAGGTTCAAGAATAATATTTTTTTAGTATAAGAACATATGGAAGATGAATGCAAAACTGTCACAAGAAAGCAGAAGTTTGTAAATAGATTTCCCACTCACCGGAAAAGCATCATAAATTTAAATAATGGTTTAATACATTTTTTCCATGCCATATTACTGAGTAAAGGCGAAGCGTTTGGAGAGACCATGTGTAACGAAGACAAACATTTAGAAGATGTTCGTGTCAGCTTCCTTAATGGAGGTGAGCACTGGAACACACCTACCATCAGAAAGTCTGGCATTTTTGTTTTTTTCAGAACATGATTTATCTGCATCACTCTCTGTCTTGGAAAAGGACAATAATAGCCAAATAATAATAAAACGAGTTCCAATCAGATTAAACTGGCTATAATTATGACTGATTATATGAAATTATGAGCGATGAGTATAATCGTACAAAGCGAATATTCCAAATCAACTCCCCAATTTCTTAAATTCTTTTAATTTCTTTTCATGGATTAAATACTTTTTATTCTACTTAATATTTATAATATTTATTTTAGTCCGTTGGAAAATAAATCATCTATATTTTTATAATTTATCTCCGTGCATTTTCCCCTTTCATTTAAAATTCAAAATCCTATATATTACACACAAATGAATTTAAAAATATTAACTTCATGTTAAGAACTTGTTTCTGGACCTTACCATGAGGGACAATATTTAAGTGGAATTCGATTCAGAAGCATATTTCGGGGATATAACTTTGGATGAAAGTTCGAGCCATGAGTCATTTACAGCGTGTATTCAGCTAAAACATACTAATACATAGACGTGGTGTTCTTATGTAACTATGTCAAAGAAAATTATAAATGCGCCATTTCTTGATTATTATATAGTCCACTTGGATAAAGTTTACATATATAATTCTCTGTCATATCTATAATTTGGGTGTGGGGTGGGTGGGTGGTTTCATTGTTTAAAGATTGTCGCAAATCCATGGAAAATGACCCACGCTTGGGAGACTTATCTGCGTTTGTTAGGCGGGAAGTGACTGCTGTCTGTGAGACTGTTGGCCGCGACTGTTAGGTAAGAAGTGGATGCTGTCTGGGAGACTGTTGTTTGCAACTTTTAGGCAGAAAGTGGATGCTATGAAGATGGCATATAATGATGGTCGATACACAGTGGGAAATATTTATGTTATCACCGGCATTAATTCGTCAGCTGTTCTTAATATACTGAAGAATCATTTGAAGATCAGAAAGGTTTAAGCACTATGTATTCTGCATTTGTTGACGACTGATTAAAAACAGACACTCGTTGAAATCGCCAAACCGCCAAACAGCTACTCGCCAGACATGAAAAGAATGATCAGAGATGTTTGAATAACATTTTCACGAGTGCTGAAACGTGGATGTACTGTTATGAACCCAATTCAGTAGAAGATAATAAGGTTTGAATTGGAAGAAATTTGCAGAGACCACAAATTATCAAACTATCAAGAGTTGGAAACACTGTATTTTTCGATGCAAAAGGTCATGTTGACCAAGCACCTGTTCGCGACTGCTAGTATCAATGTTTTGAGTGTTGCTAAAAGTTGTGGCCGAAATACCCGCCCGCGCACTGGTACCCGAGGTATCCATCCTCTCCATGATAACGCACTTGCGAATAAATCTCATCTTAACATACTTCAAAGACAGCACAGCATCCAATCTTTGCCACATCTACCATATATCCCTGATTCTATTCTAATGGAGTTTTGGCTTAATCTCGTTATTAAAAGAAAACAACAAACAAACAACAAATTGCTGAGGGGCAGAAAATTTGAGAACTGACATGCAGTTGGAGATGCAGTTTTTCAGTGTATGAGCATCATAGCAAAACTGCATTTAATGATTGGATAATCAGACTGAGAAAGTGTAGAGGTTCATGGAGAGTACTTGGAGCGGATGCACTGACATACTGCCCACTAGTAAAGAACTTTGTTTTAGGGCGCATTGATATTCAAAGCTTTTAAAAGATATCTCGTATATGATGCTTTTTAATATCCCTCATAGATTTATGAGGGGTATTAAACAAATAAGTATAATTAATGGCCAATTGCTTTCATAATATGTGCATTTTTGACACTGCCACTGGAATGTTTCAGAGAAAATACACTGTTAGGTGACGGTTACGGGGATAAGTGAAGTACATTACGGGGTTATGTGTAATGTTAGAGGACGATTACGGGCTTACGTGTACCTGCAGATGCAAGTTAGAATGACAGAATAGAAGTATAATTTCTTGACTTGAATGTTTCTTTTCAGATGTTTGATAATTAAACAAATTGCCAATTCAACTCTTCTTTGAAAAAAGATATATTGCTTTGTCGAAATTGTATTTAATGTACCAAAATTGTATTTAATGTACCAATCCACGAAATTTAAAGCATTTTCATGGTGTTATAAAATTGACATCAAGCAGTTAATAAATGCGCCTAATTTAAAACCTAAACTGTAAACACCACTATGTGATTATACGTTTTTGTCAATGAAGATATCGTAGTGATGATATTCGTATGCCCTATCATTTCATGAAGATATCGTAGTGATATTCGTATACCCTATTATTTCATGAAGATATCATAGCGATATTCGTATACCCTATTATTTCATGAAGATATCATAGCGATATTCGTATACCCTATTATTTCATGAAGATATAGTGATATTCGTATACACTATTATTTCATGAAGATATCGTAGTGATATTCATATACACTATTATTTCATGAAGATATCATAGCGATATTCATATACACTATTATTTCATGAAGATATCGTAGTAATATTCATTGACATTATTATTTCATGAAGATATCGTATACCCTAGTATTTTCATGCAATAATGATATTGGGATCATTCATTTAGCGGGTTTTTTGGTAAACAAAGAGGGTGCATACAATATAGTGTATTTTAGCAATAACTCCCACAACAATTTTTCAGTCAGAAATCATACTCACTATCCTATACGTAGATTATTTTTCGTGGAAAAGTTTACATTATTTACAGATTTTCCGCTGGATGGTGGCTGTTATTTCACATTCACTTGTCGGTAATCTTCCTTAGTCGATAAATATAGATAACTTGGCAATATAACTGGAAAATAAGTATTTATCGTAAATGAGTGAGTGCACGTCGAGTGTCAGTCTAAAGGCTAACTCAAAGTTCAACACAACGTTATCTTTCATCATTGCTTCTTCCACTCCCAAAAAGATAGAAAGAAAAAGTTCTTTCTTTTTCTTCACTGCTTATAAATCACAATATTTTTGTAAGTAATGAAGCCGAGTTATATATCCCTGTCATCGGTCACTTTATTTCACTTTTTTGTTCCTAAGTATGCAGAAGTTATAATATGGCATGTCCGCATCTGCCGGAGTAAACTTGGCTTAATCCATCACGCTGCGTTCTAAGACGAAAGTAAACACAAGCACGTGTAGTTTGCAGGCAACACAGAATTGCTTTCAAGGCTTCTACGTTTTTTTCCTGGCTTTAGTGTTTCAAAACATTCAAAACTATAATAAAAGGACAGAAGTCCGGTCATCTAAACCATGTTTATTGTTCCCGAAAACTGGGCGAGAACCGCAGTGTATGCATACGTTCGTAATCACTCGTAAACCGAAGGCGTGTGACAACAGACGAAGTGCGCCTTTTTGAAAAAGATTTTAGGTGATAAAATATGTAATATATCTGCTAGTTTTTAAACCAAACTTATCTAAAAACAAGTTTATCTTTCTGTAATATTCAGTACCAACTGTCAATGAAGCCGAATATACATACATAATTTCACATGCAAATACTGTATCAGACACCCACTTTTGGCAACACCTTCAATTATTTTGTCCATATGTTAACAATCGGGTTCAGGAATGCTCATATCCATGCTTTGTAAACTATCCATAAATATTTATGCGTCTATCTGTATACGTATAATTTTCCCATCCCAGAATAAACACTCTTTAGTATTTCTTTCAAGACCCTTATTATTGATGAGCATCATAATGACTTTCATTATATCGATTTAACAATGATAATGTGTGTCATGGAAATAAATTAATTTAGTGTGATAAGACGACTCATCCACTCCACCCCCATTATGCATTAGTGAACAGGGATCCGCATTTTGTAATGCACGTATAAAAACACAAAGTAAAGGCGATCGTGTAACTCTATGATAGCTCTAAGATAAGAAGAAAACTTTAAAGTCAACGACTTGCATGTTTGCTCTGATGCAAGCATAGCATGTTTTTTTTTTTTTCTGTTGGCGTTTCTGTAGCAAGTTGGGTTTTACAGGGTCGGGTTGCTAGCCCCACGCCCAACCCTCCTCCTTTTACATCCGGGCTTGGGACCGGCAATGGCGGAGTTCAGACCTTCAGACCTTCATCAACAGCTGCCTAAGAAGAATTCTTCAGATCCGCTGGCCAGACACCACCAGCAACGCCAACCTGTGGCAGAGAACCTCTCAGCTTCCGGTAGAGGACGAGATCTTGAAGAGAAGGTGGCGTTGGATAGGACACACCCTACATAAGCCGCCAACCAACATTACCAGACAGGCATTTATGTGGAACCCACAAGGCAAGCGGAGAAGGGGTCGACCAAGAAACACCTGGCAACGTGACCTTGAGGCGGACATCACTAAGCTGTGTCACCTGGAGTCAGCTCGAGGGGATGGCACAGGACAGAAGTCTCTGGCGATCTTTTGTGGGCGGCCTATACCCCGGCAGGAGTGACCGGCATAACTAACTAAGCATAGCATGACAACAACTTGCACGTTAGCTCTAATGCAAGCACAGCATGACAACAACTTGCATGTTTGCTCTAATGTAAGCTTAGCATAGCGTGACAACAACTTGCATGTTAGCTCTAATGCAAGCATAGCGTAACAACAACTTGCATGTTGGCTCTAATGCAAGCATAGTATAGCGTGACAACAACTTACTCATGCAAACATAGCGTGGTAACAACTTGCACATTTGCTCTAATGCAAGTACTGCTTGTCAACATCTTGCATGCTGGTTTAATGCAAGCATATCTTCACAACAACTTGCATGTTTGCCCTAATGCAAGAATATAGTGACATCAGCTTGCGTTCTATTTAAATGCAAGCATAGAATGACAGTAATTTTTTATGTTGGCTCCAATGCAAGCATAGCGTGACTGCAACTGACGTTGTGAACGGCATAGTAAAACCAATCGTGCATGGCGAAGTCGAAAACGTAGACGATGATCATAGTTATTATTATTATTATTATTATTATTATTATTTGTTGGCTTTTCTTAATGATTATATGTTAAGTACATCAGTATTTTGTCTTGACCTTTGTCCAAAATCAAGTTAATGGTGTACATGACCAGCGACATTTATTTTATAAACACAAAAAGGCACACACCATGCCATTAGCACGTTGGAGACAACAGGCACAAAAAACACCTTCAATATCGGAATTTACGATATCTAGAACACCACTGGAAATCAATTGTAACTTCATACATTTAGGCTTCTGATAGAACTTTTGGGACTTTATGGGATTTAAGTCACAATACTGTACATTGTTACGTATCGGCTCGTTCAAAGTAACACAAAGAAAGAGTGAAGACAACAAGCTTTGTAAATTTTAACAAAAATAAATTTATTTCCCTAGAAAACACGGAGAAAAGGTAAATATATCAAACAAGACTTACGATTTACGAAGAAGATCCAAAAAATTGTTCTAAATTTGTGAAAACACATAAGTCCTGTGAATAAACAGTTCTAAATTGATACAGTCTGAATCTCAGTTCCGTTCCAAGATGGCGGATGATGACGTCAGACGAAGGCTAACACAATGTCCAGAATTTTCACTGTAAAGCACAATTTGTATTGTTCTGTTCCGATTTAGAAATAATTTCATCAAATGTCTTTGTCCAAAGCCAGTAGTGTTGTTCTCCAGGGAAAATAATTATTTAGAAAGTAGATGAAATACAGCTACCACCACTAACAACACACATGTTGTTCCTAACACGTACGAATGAACAAACACCTCTTTCCAGCACAGAAATACCTTTTCCTTAAGGTATTAGAAACTGTGTAAGATGTTATGATGTGACTCTCAAGTATAACTGACTACGATTATGACCACGACTCTATGACTGACTAAACATTTCTTACAGGTAACTGAGCATTTAAAACAAGCTAATGCGTCATTACATGTACACACGCACGGAGGACACGTGTGATTTCGCAATCCATCTGGACATTACGAAAACCTGAACAAGCATTAGCCAATCATTTACATACCTACTGCTGAATGTTTACTTGCTACGCAAAACCCGTCATACAAAAATCGTGCTTACACGAGTCACATTTACGTTTTAAATAAATACGCTGTTTCTAACAAACTATTAGACCCATGCAAACATAATCATAATAATAATTACATTTAATGATGTAAAAATAAAATAAAAATGAAACAAAGAATTAGAAGAATTTAAATTTTAACACATATGTAATTTAACTACAGGGTCGTAACAACATTCATTTTATATTATCACTTTTTATTCAAGGAAATAAATATTTGTTCAATTTAACAACAGAGTCGTAGCAGTTACAGAAGAACTATCGTGATATTGTTTTAACTATGATGACATGATGATGATGATAATCATCATCCATCATTATGTAACTGTAGCTATTATCATCTCAATATAACTATTATTATTATTATTATTATTATTATTATTATTATTATTATTATTATTATTTCACACTACAAATAAAATAGAATTCTAAATAAAATTGAAATTCTGATATTAATAATATTAATGCGTCATGTGACAGGTTACCTCATTAATTTTGGGAGAATCGACTGAAGAGGCAAAGTAGTCTGCATTACTGGGGTGCAAGTAGGCCCGGTAGGGGTTTGTGAATATATATTCACGTAAGGTATAAAATAATACACCACAATCCTTGATTGAAACCCTATACGCCCATTCTCTTCCCATAATGTCGTGATGTTTCTATAGTTGTTTGAAGGTTTTCTTTTTGTTTTGCTGTTGTTTTTTGTTTTCTTTTGTTTTGTATTGTGGGTGTGTGTTTGTTGTTTTCTTTTTGTTTTCTTTTGTTTTTTTACACTGAAAACAAAGACGAAACTGAAGATTAGAACGCTAACCGAAAATCTAGCCTAATACAGAAAGGAAAGTGTAAACTAAAAATCACAAAGGTAGCTGAAATCTCTTCTAACACGGAAAACAAAGTGGAAATTAAAGATGAGAAAGTAACTGAAAATCTAGCCTAACACTGAAAGCAATATCGACATTGAAGATCAGAAGGGTAATATAAAATCTTGCCTAACACAAAAAGCAAAGTAGCCCTGTATGACCTGACTAACTTTCAAAACCGCCCATGTATTCTGGTGACTCGAGAATAGATGCGACTCTAGGTCTTAACATATGTAACAGGAAGTAAGTGCAACCTAATCATTCTAATGAAAATTCCATTACCTCGTAAACAAGGTTATGTCTTGAATTCAAATAATGGTAAACATTGCGAGGTCAAATCTGAGGATCATACCGTGGAAGCCATTTTGGCTATTTACGAAACAAGGGTTAACTGAGAAGTTACGAATGATCGAACTCTTTCATATTCGTATCTTTTCGGGTCAATCCTAAAGTCAATCCCTTCGTAGAAATAGTCGAAGTGTTTCAAATACTGGATTTCATATTTTTGCGGAGAAATTTCCGGCGAAAATTTTTTACGATATTTCTGTACATCCAAGGCATATTTTTGTCGCTCAGATATAGCCGTAGTAGTACTGAATGCTCAATAGCACACATTAGAACTTTAGAACTTTAGAAAGCAACGCTGATCGAGGACGGTAATCATCAAGGCGAATGAGAGAGTAATACTCAACGGGAATTTAGATTCTCTCTCTCTCTCTCTCTCTCTCTCTCTCTCTCTCTCTCATATGAGTTCAAGCTTTACAAAATTCAAAGTTTAATGCTTAAAAATAAACAGGTTTTGTCCTAAGCTGGTTACGGAATTACAGCCTATACTGATTATGAAATTACAGCCCATACTGATTATGGAATTACAGCCTATACTGATTTTGGAATATATTTTGATCATTTTTGTACCTAACACAACGAAGATAGTCTTGCTTCATCGGAACATATAACTCATGTACCGGATTTCATCACAAATGTAGGCAAGTATAAGAGCTATATATAGAACTAGACTAGTGTGGTGAGACCATGAAAATCAATTAAGAACTCATCAACAGCTTGACATATGCAATGTAAAACTTAGGTTGCAATTTTATTCAAAATGGCTTGCAGCTCGTGCATAGACCACGATTAAAAAATAGCTGGAATATACATTCGTTTTCCTGTCATCTTTGATCGTCGTTATTTTGATAATTGACGCACAGCATCGGCAAAGTTCTTCGGCTGTTTATTGCCTTCAAGTAATGCGTCTTGTGGGTTATTAGGTCTTTTTTATCCACTCCATCATTGGGTGCCTGTGTTTCACGCTCAACTTACTTTATTATGATTTTGCGTGCGCGAGTGAGAATCGCTTATGTTTCCCCTTGTAGGGGGTAATTTGGCCTTATCTATCTTGTTGCTCCCCGCTGAGAAAAACAAAAAAAAAACAAAAAAAAAAACAACTGTGGGGGTGGGGTACGTGAGGATCAGAGAGGCCGGAATTGGAGTGCAAATTTACCGATCTGACTATGATGCCATTCATTCGGTAGACGGCATGGTCCAAGTCCTTAGATGAAGGGTCAAGTCACTAAATGGCATGGGCCATCTATTGTCTACCCTCTTTGATCGCAATAATAGTGTAATGTTGGACGTTTCTGACCAAACTGAGATGACTAGAACACATTAGTTGTGAAGTGAACCCATGATCCGTGGCGGAAGATTATATCGTGTTAAGACCCATTAAATATCAAAAAAGCATGATACCCTTTGTAATTATTATCACTTTTTTCTAAAAAATATATTTTCTTACAACATGTGCCCGTGCGTATGTATTTGTATTTGTGCACGTGTGTATATAATCTATTAAACTAAATTGTACTCTAGGATAATTGCAAGATAAGTAATTTTCTCATATTAATCCGAGTCGTATAAAGCAAACATTAGTGTTGACTATTAAATGATTCAATAGTCATCGTCTTCTCTGTTTCTATCTTCCGTGTCCAAGGGTAAAACCTCTACACATGAAAAAGGTATGGAGCATATAATAAAAGGAACAATTTACTCTACAGACGGGGAACATAATGAAGCAATTGTTTACAGGTAATTGCCTCCACGAATTATGTTTTTTAGAATCGCTTTTGCCACGAACACTTTTTATAGGTGTTTATCAGTTCCCTCGCCTAATAGACCGTTGTTACAGTACATGCTCACACATATCCACTTGCATGGTAAACAGGTATTATTACATGTTCTACGTCGTTTAGGAAGGTTAGCTTAAAATTCGAAGACTCCTCCCAGAATTGCCATGAATTTAAAACACTAAGACCCCTCCCAGAACTGCCATGAATTTAAAACACTAAGACCCCTCCCAGAACTGCCATGAATATAAAACACTAAGACCCCGAATATTCAGTGATTTATTGTTTTAATCCTCCGTATCAATAGATCTATGAATATCAGTATAAATCTATGAATACCAGTATAAATCTATGAAGTATAAATCTATGAATATCAGTATAAATCTATGAAGTATAAATCTATGAATATCAGTATAAATCTATGAATACCAGTATAAATCTATGAAGTATAAATCTATGAATATCAGTATAAATCTATGAAGTATAAATCTATGAATATCAGTATAAATCTATGAATACCAGTATAAATCTATGAAGTATAAATCTATGAATATCAGTATAAATCTATGAAGTATAAATCTATGAATATCAGTATAAATCTATGAATATCAGTATAAATCTATGAATACCAGTATGCCTTGATTGGAGATTCGTGGTAAAATTATACGGATTTATCTTCTTCCACGACATATGCCACTAAGGACGTTAACTCTGCATGGACATATTCGTTAATTTCATACTGTGTGTAAGTAAGTATATTCATAATGGAATGATATTTTGGGATATTTTAAGCACATACAGATAGATAGGTGCCTAACGGATCATCTATAGGTACAATGAGATCTTGCATGATGAATTGAATGTGAAATTCTGTTCCCAAACATTCTAAAATATATGGACATTTGTGGAATATGTAAAATCCATGTTAAGATCAGTTATGTAAAGAACATTTCTGATGGAATGTTTAAAGTGTCTGTTAACAATAAATATTAGTTATTAATAATGCATACAGTAAAATCGTTCATTAGAATGGAACCTTAGCTTATGCCAAAATGCCGCACTTTTTATTAACCAAACTGAACAATAAAATGTAATGTATTTAATGTTAGACTTTCTTCATTTTGTTATTTTCTTACGTCCAAGGTAAATAGACATGAGTAAAGTATATCGCTTTCTTTTGGCATTTTTCATTCTCTGACAGATTAAAATAGCATAGTAGACAATTGAGTACACTCTGCTATAGAGTTTTCATCTCCATCCTGCCATTATGTACCCCATAACCATGTTTATAAACAATTACTAAAAGCCATACAAGCAGATATGTATTATTTATATAATCACCCTGTCATAAACATACAAATTAACTGCTTGGACCCATAATAAATAGTATAATTGACCTAAAGGCATGCTATCAACGAGAGAAATGTCTCCATGTGTTTTGAATAAAGAAATCAATTTGATTTTGAAAGGTATTTTCTTTGACCTAATTTCAATAATATACACCACTGCAACTGCTATAATTCTAGAAATACTTACATGCTAATAGTACTGATGAGTATCAACGATACAGACTCTACACACGTGCGTTTGTTTAATATAAATGTTTTTTTTTTTTTGTTTTTTTAAATTCACTTAATTTTTTAATTTAATGATTTGAATTTTTAATTTAGTAGTTCTTTTCTGTTAAAGTCAACATGGTAGCGCTCTACGGTTTCGTATTTAGAATAGGGTTAGAGTTTAACGAAAAAAGAATTTTCTTCGTTTTCCTCACTGGTTTTATACTGGATATTTAAAAAGATACATTGTATATCTTATGTATTTTTAAAAGAACTTTCAATTTCCTTTATTGTGGTGTATGGTGTGTGTAATATACAGCTTGCCCTTACTTCAGATGTACACCTATAAAAAATTGTTTCACTGCCTAGACTTCAGAGGTAAATTATAATAATAAGAGCCAATAAATATTTTTATATACATATTTGGTATTGTCTAGTCTGGCAAAGTTCATTTTCCTATTTTAAGAACTACTGAAGATGGTGGACTTTACACTAATTGAGGCCGAGGATGGGGGGTGGGGGTGGTTGAGCATATGGAAGCAGTCAAATTAATTAGCTGATGTGCATTTTCCACAAGTACAATATTTCAAAGACATTTCAGCCACAATACATGAAAGTAACAAAGAGGTAGGCTAACATACTCTGTACTGTGTATATTGCAACCATAAACAACTTCACCTTACATCTGTCACTCTCTCAGAAGTTCACAGTATATGTAGAGCGCCCGCTATATACATCATATCAAAATTTCACGTGTCTGACTTTAACAATAACCTTGCGATACCAATTTAAACTTTTATGGATATGAGACCAACATGACTCGGATCACGATTATTTTTCCTGAATAGTCTCTGCATTTGTTTCTCTGCACTTATCTTTCCTCTAAGTTCAAATAGTAATAAATCATATGTTAATCTAAACTAACTTCAAAGATGAACTCCCTGTGAAATTCTTGTCATAGGTCATTAGTTTATTTTTCGAGAGGCTGAACTGTCAGCAGATCAATGTGTAATGGGTCATACATTTCACTTCCGGATCAGCATCAACGCCTCATTACTCAATGTACACTGTCGCCAAAACACATACATACAACCACAAAATAAATCTCGCATTTTAAAGAATAAACAATTACTTCAAATTAATACCATGAATGCCCCGTTCTAACTAATGTATCACCTCCAAATTGAGGGAGGAAAATGTTCTAAAAATAGACTGGGACAGCATACTACATTTGTGGGTACTGAACCGGAAGTGATAAAATTGTGACCTGAGTTTATAAGTGTTGAGGCGTCTTATCAGTGACTTATATTGACAGATATGAGTAGGCAGTGATCAGTAGACCTAAAGGTCATTTAATTGAAAGAATTATTCAACTTTTGAGAAATTATGCCACAAAAAAATAAAATTAGTCTTAATTCAAGAACTTAAAGAAGACTTTTTCGGTTATTAAATAATCGATTTTGTTTTAAATCCGTCCTTGGCATATAGTAGAGGATACTGAGTTGAGCAGTCAAATAAAATTAAGATGAAAATGCTGAAATATGTCAAATTAGAAAGAAGGAAAGAAAACCTATTTTCTGCTGATAAGGGTCTTATGACTTTGAATGTTTAGAAATGTGCTGTATTAAACCATGTATTTGGTATAATTATTATGAATTACGTTTGTGATGTATAGAGATTTCATCCCGCTGATGCTATCGAACGTATTCTGTACTAATTGGTTTAAAAAATGTGAATTAATCGACAAACTTAAATTCTGTGCACGGAGAAATGCGTAGAATATAACTTTATATTTTAAGACTTCAAACAATTTAAAAATTGCGTGTCAATGCGAGGGACATAATTTTCAAAATTAGGCTTTATGATTCAAACATTTTTTTTTAACCGAGATATGTATTTTCAGATGTTTGAATGTATTCCAGCTTGTTCGGAATGTCATGATGAGAAAAACCAGTTCTACTTAGCCTGTCTTTTACCACGCTTTTCAACGATACATAGATTCTGAAAATTACTCCTTAAGGATAAATACAGAAATGCGATGACCCGTTGGAAAGTTTCTTATCATGCGTTAGGGGAGACAAGTGTGCATAAATGAGATGGTGTGTGAAGTATGTAGCAGTGGATTGATTTAGCGAGAATTCCATTTCCACTTTGCATGACGTGCGTTTAAAACCAGAAGGTATGTGGAGTGTGAACATTGGAGAGACTGAGGGTGTATCCCATTTTCTGTTTGAATGCATGAGATTGTGTGTGAATTGTTTAACTGTGGACAAATTGAGGATGAATTCCATTTTCTCTTGGCATGAATGAGATGGTGTCTGAAGTGTGTAACAGTGGTGAAGTTGAGTGTGAATTCCATTTCCTCTTTGCATGCACAGGGGGTGAACAGAGGAATATGGCGACCAGACAGAGTGAAAAAAAAAATCACGCAAAAAATGATACATAGAACCTTTGGAATGACCAATGAACATCATGATATTTTTTATGTGCTATAAAATGTGAATATTTTTATTCACGATATGAACAACATGGAATTGGGTGAACATATGGTGGCCAGACAAGTAAAAAAAAAAAAAAAATAGCAAGAAGAGGTGCCCGTGACCAGGCTGAATGACGTTGGATATCTCTTAAATCTTGGGTAATTGTTGTATTTTTCATATTCCATTGTAATTGTTGCATTGCTGAGTGCGAATGTTTTTAGAGACTCAGAGAATTTTTCTTTTTCCATTTTCTTTTTCCATTGTGCGTGAACACACCAACTGGTGAATCGCTAAGTAGGAAACGAAATTTTAGAGATTCAGAGGGTTGTCCAGGCTGAATTTTAGTTTGTTAATTTGTAATCAAGCACCAACACCACCCCACCAAGCGAATCCCTGGCGCTTTAAAATGAACGCCCTTTAGGGCTCAGGGAGGGCCAGGTAAGTTGCACCTGGTTAATTTTTTTCACAAGTTTACAATTACCCATTTAAGCATATCTCGTCTTTTTCGATGCGTCGCGGGTTCCCCCACTATAATAGCATCTGTCGCTAACGCCGACAATATGTCTACCGCGTTTTGTTGACTCGAACCCATGATGTCGTTTTTCACCTGTCGATCGAAAATTTGTCTGTATGCTCTTACCAATTCGGCCACTGTCTTGATTAAGAATATACGATGAAATAATTTATATAAGCATACACTTACAGAACAGACAGACAAACATTAAACATACACAAGTATTTAAGTCGTATAATTTATTTCTCAAGTATTTTTTTAATGTAACATATATTTCTCTAGCGAATGTACAATAATCAATTTTACCTGTAAATTCGAGCAAGTTAGCATATTGATCCAGGTGACCTCAATTGGGAATCTCAGCAAGTTATTACGCGCAAAGGTATTTCTAGCCCAAACGGTGAACAGGGCAATGACTAAACTATTGAGTCAAATTGAGATTCCGGTAATTTATTGTATTTGGAAAAATATGTTACGTTACTGGATGTACTGAAATTTTATTTTTTGTTTAAGCAATTTTGATGTAGCTGAGTTAGTTACACAATTTGCGAGAAGCTGTACTGAATATTTATGGATATCAAAATATTTACCAGCAGCTGTTATTGATTTAAATTCCTTTATCTCGCCTGAATCAAAGTTTACTGATCTAACTGGTCGTGGCGGGTGGGGTTTTTTTTGTTTGCCTGATTTTCCTCATTTGCTATTTTCGCTTGGTCTAATATCCTGTAAATTTTCAGGGCGGTTATCTTTTCTATCAGAGTTGATATGTTCGATAACAAAACCATCATATCTCACACCATTGTAGCATTCGTAAATAAATCTCTGAGAATAATATTTTTTTCTCTTTGCTTCCTGGAATTCCGATACCTATAGTGAGGTACCCCATGTTGCTGACATTTCCAAGAGTTTTTTTTTTTTTTGAGACGACAGTTTCTGATTATCCCAGTTCTGCTCGCTTCGTAATTAGTACATATCGGATGTTCTTAAATTCTTCAAGATCAATATCTTTCTTAATTTGTTCCATATATATATAATTTTCTCTTATTCTAATGTAAAATTATTTTTCAGCAGAGGAATATCTGTCGAGATAATCCTTTGCGTCTTTTATTTTGATGTCATCAGAAGCGTTTTGTATCTAGTAATATCGCTTAAGCGCTCGATATTTCCTTCCGCCGCAAGAAACACATAACAGAGTCTTTCGCTTAACCCCCACCCCACACTTCAGACACGGTTGTGCTCCAGTACTGCCACGGCGAATACTGGTCATGTGATATCTACAGTATTCTCCACGACATTTCTTTCCATAAGGAATTACTGATCCGATCATGATCCATCGACAGCTAATTTTCGCCTGATGCATAATGTATTATTAGATAAAGTCCATTTGAAGAACATACTTTTCTTTTATATAAGAATGACTAATTCTACTGTTGCAAAACAAATTCAAGAACAATATTTTAGTGTAACCGAGAAAAAACAGCTTTCCCAAGGTCGAAAATTGCACAAGAAAAATTATGGAATGAGCTAAATAAAATCGTTATTAACCGCGAGTGAAATTTAAAGATTAAGAAAAATAGGACCAAAGAAGAGCAGAGACAAGGTTTTAGAACGAGAACAAAAAATATTATCGGCAATAGAACCAGAGTACATTACCTAGTTCGACTTTGACAGATTAACCAAAGATAAGAAAGAGCCACCATTTCGAACTACAGTTGCATGATTTTATCAAAATGGCAGAGAACGAATTTATTAACGGTGGTGCTGTTCATGTTTGGTCGACGTTTAAAATAGATGGTGACGGAGTATTTATAGATTCCACAATGAATCAAAATTTTGCTCATAAAATAATACAGCATCTACATGACAACAATATAAGTATATTTTCAGGATAACATTTATAGCTGAGCAACAAACACCAGATGGATCACAATAGATCATACGTGCTAAACTGGATCCGGTAAAAAAGATCAAGATAGCATCATTAATCATCGTGGACAAAAATACCAACCCAGGAACATTTATCCCGATAGACAACACCTACTACAAGAACGGGTTTCCTGCTACAGCCATTGTTTACGCTATTTATTACATGAATGAACCAAACATATCTGCTCTTGCTCCGATGAAAACAGGTTCGCTAAATTGTTTTGCTCAGCGTATAATGGAGCATTTTGTAAACTCAAAGCTTGGTAACAAATTAACAAAATCAAGAATAAAAAATAATTGGGAAAACATGTCAGTGCGACTGGAGCTCGCATAGATGACATAGCTGAGTCAGAAAAATTGTTAATGTTTCCGATAATTGTGAAAACAATAACAAATGAAGTTTTAAATAACTCGAGCAAATACCCAGCACGTGGTATTCCAATAACATTAATTGATCATAGTTGTCATGCATGGACAGAAAGCAGTGACAAAATTTTCACAAGACAGAACAGTAAGATTTTACAACGGAGATATTTCTGAGGAAATTCACAACATAAGTAAAAACGATCCTGTATCAGTCTGGTTATTTTACAGTGGCGTCGTCGAGAACGCTTGCATAAATAGCTTCGACGACGAATTATTTGATCAGTTTCTTTTGCAATTTGGAGTTCTTCATCGGAAGGAATCACTCCAACGTGCTATGAAACATACTGCGGTAAAATATGACGGTGACAACGATGATTTACTCGTTAACTGTTTCACTCTTTCGTCTGTTGCATCTCACATCACACAACAAAAAATAAATGGCGGTGTCCAACACCAAAAGAATTTCTCGATGATGTATCACAATCTTGTGTTGAATTTGGTCATGGTGGTCTTTGGAACACAAAATATAATTTATCCGATGATTTCTGTTGACAATGTCGCTGCTTATCCGGCAGCTTTTCTTGGACTTGGCGAGTGTCATTGTTATTTCTAGCGATTCGGGCATCCAACACATAAAATGACACGAGTTGCAATAAACGGGCCTTTACCAAGTATCGATCTTACTTTATTTGAGAAGATTGAATCATTCGAGTTTTCAGCGAGTATTCATGCTGTGATACCAATTTGGTTTGTTAGACACTTTAATAAACCTGATTCCAGTGTCAATCTCAACGTTTGTTGCGCAAAAATCAGCGTGGTTGGGTTCCAATAGTGTTATTACGGTACATGCTCGATACTAACATTCTCACATCGTTGAGTATGACCTCTGCCGTAATTTCGTACAAAAACAAAAACAAGTTTGGTTATGTTACGTATATGTAATTTAATTACTTGTGTGTTTGTTTTCAAATCTTTTTTATTTTAATTTTGTTTCATTACATTTTACTGAAATGATAATTTTCATTGGATTTGAGTCTCTTTTCGGAAATTTGGCTTGACCCGATTAGATTATAACGGTTACTTCAGCATTATTTTTAGCTCACTCTGGTTCATACATCTTATAAACATCGGGTGAGTACGATTGGCTATTACCAAGGTCATGATCTGCTTGCGTGATAGCTCTAATTTGTAAACAACTTTTTTTTTATTTTATTGAATCTTATAATAAGATTCGCTAAGTTTTTTCAAGGCCTACGTGATAAATGGTATTTTCTTTTATTGCGCTATTCAAATTAGTAAATCACGTAGCCCGTCACGTGAGCCACCATGTGATCTAAAATCGAGGCTTAAAACAGCCATTTTCTACTAGATCTATTCAGTCGTATCTTTACACCTTGAGGGTACAAGGTGTTTCTATTGTTGATGTCAGATTGTTTTGAAGTTCATCTATTTTTTTGGAATTTAATAATTCATTCTCTAGAAAACTACACAGGTGCTTCATATTTATAAAAGTTCTGGGAGAAAGATATTCAGTGGAAATTTATTCTGGAGTTCTAAACAGAACATTATAAATTGTGTTTCAACGAGGAAATGTTGCCTTCTGTACAACGACCTCATCTGACGTAATCGCCTTCCATATTGGAACTTCATCGAGATTCGAACCTGGATTCAATTAGAACTGTTTAGTAATAGGACTTATATTCTTCAATTCTAGGATTAAAGTTTTGGATTATTTTCACAAACCTAAGTCCTATTTCATATTTTTACCTTGTTTTCTAGGGAAATAAATTATTTTGTTAAAATTTACAAAGCCTGTTGACTTCACTCTTTTCTTTTGTTACATTTGTACGAGCATACACGTAACAAGAGAAAATTGGGGTTACTCGTCCTTTGATATATGAATTTTGGCTAAAATATTTCAGAAAATTATTTTTTGAAATTTAAATTCCCCTAGATTTTTAATCCCAAGTACTATTTTACATTTTATTTCAAATATTTAGTGAAAACAAGAGGCTTTCATTCACAATATCATTAAAAGTGCAGACGTTTCTTTCTAATCCTACTCAGGAGCAGTGGGATAGTTTGAAAAAAGATGAGTTGCTTGAACTTGCCAGAAAATACGATCTTTCTAAGGCAAAATCTTCCTTAAGGAAACAAGAAAATAAAAAACATTTTGATTCAATATTTGGCAGAGAAGAATGTTCTTGATAAAAGTGTTTTGGCTTTGGTCAGTAAGTCGGTATCAGACTGACATAAAAATAATGGAATTAAAAATGAAATACAAGATGGAATTGGTGTTAAGTTAGCTCGAGCTTCAGAAAGAGGAAAAACAAATGCAATTACAAAAAGTACAAATGCAGTTGCAATTAGAAGAGAAGCAATTGCAATTACAATTTGAAGAAAAGGAGAAAGAGAGACAGGAAAGAGAATGATAAACAAATGAAATTACACTTTGAGAAGGAGGAGAGAGAGAGAGACAGGAGAGGGAGAAAGATAAACAAATGCAGTTACAATTTTAAGACAGTGAGAGAGGTAGACTGATGCAAATACAGAAAGAGAAGGATGAAAAGGAATTTCAAATTAAAATGAAAGAAATGGAGCTGGCAAGTGAAAAGCGTGATCTCACATCACATACAAATTCAAGTTTTGACATTACAAGAAATATCAGGTTAGTGCTCCCTTTTAGAGAAAAAGAAGTAGACTGATATTTTATTTATTTTGAAAAAGTTGCTGAACATTTCAAATGGCCAAGGGAGCATTGGACTCAATTATTGCAATGTGTACATTTTGGCAAGGCCCTAGATATCTATGCATCCTTGTCAGTACAGCGAAGTTATGACCATGGTTTGGTTAAGGAGTGCCTCTTAAAGGGTTATGCGTTAGTCCCTGAGGCTTATCGGCAAAAGTTCAGAAATTTTAAAAAGGAAACTGGACAAACTTATGTTGAATTTGCAAGAGAAAAAGAGCAGTTATTTAAGAGATGGTGCTTGGCCGAGAAAGTTGAACATGATTATGAAAGTCTCTAACAACTTGTATTACTTGAAGAGTTCAAGATCTGTGTTCCTCATGACAGTATAACTCATCTAGAAGAGCATGAGATTGATATCTTTGAAAATGATGCTGTTGCTGCTGACAAGTATTCCTTAAATCATAAAGTTCCTGTTTTAAGCAAATCTTTCACTCAGCAGTCTACTGGTAGAAAGGTATTTCAGCCTAATACGACTCCTTCTAAAATTCAATCTGGCACAACTTCTAAAAATCAAGCTTCTGATAAACTTGATTCAAAATCCTTGCCTATTCCTACGTGTACCTTTGCAAAATAAAAGGACACGTCATTTCTAATTGCTTCCAATTGAAAAATAGGCATCAGAATCAAGATAGACCTATCCCAAATGCTCTTATGTCTAAGAGGTCAAGGTCACGGTCATGTATTGAAAGCAATACATTTGTTGGGTCTAATAAACCCCAGTCTGATTTTATTATGGAGGATTATGAACCATTCATGTCGAAGGGTTCTATATCACTCTTGGGTGATTTGGCCAATCCTATCCCTATTAAAATTTTAAGGGATACAGGACCTGTGACCGTCGGCATAATGTCTACTTTACCCGTTGAGGGCATTCATTTGTTACTAGGCAACGACCTAGCTGGAGACAAGGCTGTGGTTAATCCACTTGTAACTGATACACCTTCTTTGGATCAGAAAGTTGATTCTATTGAAAAAGAATACTCTGATTTATACCCAACTTGTGCAGTTACCAGAGCTATGTCAAAGAAAGCTCTTGAGAATGATTTTGATAAGGAAAATATTCTTTTAGCTGACATGTGTATTGGTCAGGCTTTTGATGAGGTCACTTTCACTCATTTTTGTTTGGATCAATCAAATGGTATTGATCACAGTGATCCACTTTTAACTACTCATTCTCTCTTATCTAATCAGCGTGTTAAAAGACAATCACTTGTCGTCGAACAGGAAAAAGATCCTGAGATCTGTTTGTTTCAGAGGGCCATTAGTGAAGCCACTGAAGTACGTGTCTGCTATTTCATTAAAAATGGAATTCTTATGAGAAAATGGAGGCCTCCCGAGGTACCTGCTGGTGACGAGTTGTCAGTGAACTATCAGATTGTAGTTCCAAAATTTTACAGACTGGAAATACTTAGTTTGGCCCATGAAACTCCTCTGGCTGGTCATTTAGGGATAAATAAAACTTATCGCAATGTCTTGACTCACTTTTACTGGCCAAAAATCAAAGGTAATGTTTGTCAATTTTGTAGATCTTGTCATACTTGTCAAATGGTAGGAAAACCCAATCAGAAGATACCTAAGGCTCATCAGCAACCTATTCCTGCATTTGACGAACCATTTAGCAGAATTATGGTAGATTGTGTTGGTCCCTTACCTAAGACCAAGTCAGGCAACCAATATCTGTTGACCATTATGTGTGCGTCAACAAGATTCCCAGAGGCAATTCCTTTGAGGAATATGATAGTAAAAGCTTTGATAAAGTTTTTTTACTCAGTTTGACTGTTCTAAATCTCTCCAATCGGGTGAAAGGTCAAATTTTATGTCTGGAATTTTCCAGCTTGTTATGCTTGAATTTGACACTCAGCAATTCAAGTCAAAAGTGAAATAATGGTTTCACAGAACTTGAGAGAAGTTTTGTGTCTTGTAATAGAGTTCATTCTCTCTTGCTCATTCTTCAAAAAAATTTCAAATTAGATTTTACGGCCCTTACAAAGTAAAGAAGAAAATGAATGAGTTAAATTATGATAACAGTACTCTGATCTAAATAAATTAATGGAGTACTAGTATATTGAAAAAGATAGCCAGGTAAATTATGTAATGTTGAATTCCAGATTGGTATGTCACCGGCTAAGCCACTATACCGTAGAAATTCTTTTGGTGGCGCCAATCCATACTAATCGAAATAAACAACTGAACGCGGATCACCCGAGTATGCAACCCAATTAGTACCTGGACCAGAACGTCCATTGAGATTAATGATACCAGTTTAAATGCGGTTTGGTTTTTCCGGTAATTGATCACGCATGAAAACACCTCTGAAGTTTTGCATGTTAAATCGGCGAGCAGCATCAAGTAAATCAAAATTGGACATGGGGAGTTTTAGCGAAACTTCCACGACAGCCTTAGACCTTGACCATACCGCGTTCCTGATAATCTTAGACCGCGTCCCTTTTTACGAGATGTTATGCCCTGTTCTGTTGATTTTTTTCAGTGCCATACCGGCAGCTGTTCCAACGGCACCAAGTGCATCTTCTTTGTCAACAGCTGAAGCCGCTGCTGAAATTAACGCTGATAACGTCGCTAGAAATGGATATATACCGCCGATTTTTGTTGTGTCGCTGATCGTATTCGTAGAAAGATCACGTCAAACGGCAGTTATTGATTTCTTGGCGTCATTATAGTGTTTGAGTTGACATTCAGTCAACGATAATTTATTTGGGTCCTGCAACGCCGCTGATTTCCGAGTTATTTTTGCCCCAGAATTCTTCTTCGATGCGGACTGAAGTTTTTTAATCTGACCAGGTCTCAGAGTAACATTGACGTGATGATATGACATTATAACATCATGCATGATCTAATTACAGATCGCATTGCGATCCAATTACATGTTTGGAAAACACTCAAATGTTAGGAAGACATTTACATGTTCGGAAAACATTTACATGTTTCAACGGACGCATCAATCACTCTGATTTGCTCGCCAACACCCTCAAGCAAAATTGTTTTGTCTGACAGGATAACAGCGATTGCTCTGTAAGCACCAGCTGTTATTCGTGTTACACGAGCTCGAAAGTGTATGTCAATGACAGATTGTCTAAACAATTCCAAGTGTTCCAGTGAAATATAATAGATCGGATAAAGCGTTGAGAAATCACGCTGGGATATCAGCAAACCAGAATCAACGTTCTGATCACGCCCCATGAATGACATCAATCGATGATACGCACGTGCAACATGATTGTTTTCAAAATTCGGTAGTACTTCTTCGGATGGTTCTTGATGTCCATTTATTCTCAGAGAAACTTCATTAAATCCGAGAGAATCAAACACCATTGTGGTTCGCTCTTGTGAATATTTTCTGGCGTTTTTCTGAAACACTATAAATATATGTCATGGCTCCGACACTCCCTGATGTGATGCTATCTACCTTGTAAATAACCCAACAACGTTACTCTCGACACTATCTGAGGTCATAGTCAACAATGACAGAGTTGACTTGCCGCCGTTGTTCATGACAGAGAGCAGCCGTTGCTCTTCAACGAGTGATGGCGTCATCGTTGGCATCCACAATAAAAGTTTTGCCAGTCTCAATTTACCGGCATTAACTGCATTTGGTAGCCAGATTGCATCGTTGTAGGTGGCTTTTCGAACTAGTACAACTGTGTATTTAGTACCGAAAACAACTTTTCTAACATGTCTGCGGAACCCAAAAATATGTGACAGCGGAATTTCACAAGAAAATTCTTCATCACCGTTTAACATTGATCGACGTGCTGACAATCCCAGGCTGAAATTTTCATTCCTCGATGCAACTTCAGTTCCAGCGGCATTCAGTGTTACGTTGCTACTCTCGGGTTGATCAGTGGTATCTTTGGTAAACATCATTGACGGACCAGCGGACCTTGAATAATCGTCGGAATATCTTCCGAGACCGAGTATCGTCATGGCAACGTCAACGTTTTCGAGACATGATTCAATGTTTTTTCCGTCAATGATGTATGTGGAACTGTTAAACAACGCCATAACACAATTATTAACAAAACCAACTCGATCTCCAACTCCCTATGCTGTATTATATACTTTCAAAAGCTTTCCTTCCATCTCAGTGAATGCCTCGGCGGGCAGAAAATAACTGCATGTATCTTGGACTTGTAGCTCGATTCGTTCACGTGCGTCAGGTTCACGTGTATCATAAGAATAATACTGATAATCACGCACTGATTCGTCGTTGAGAACCGGTGCCTCCATGTCAAATGCTGGATCAGATACACGCTTGAACATTTTTATTTATATTCGTTGTTGTCTAAAACGACCGTCGAGCCAGACCACTTCCCGCTATTAGACTTGCTGCTATATTTGTTTTCTCTCCCGACGGCTACTTGTTGTTTTGTCGGTGATGGCACTAGAGCTAATTCTTTCAACCGCTCATTTGCGGCTTGATTTATTATTTTGCTGACAGTTGGTGGCATCACTTCGGTGCTGGGCAGTTTTACTGGAATGCTTACTTCGGTGCTGAGTAGTTTTACTGGCTGCGGTCGGACCTCTTGCGGTCTGCGTGCTAATCGTGCGAGTGTGTATTTGACCGCCGAGAATGCTTTACTAGCAAGATTACCAACAGTGCCAATAGCATTATCACGATCAACTTCGATGGCTTTCATACCTAATTGTTTTACAATCGGAATAGCTTTAGGGGCTATCCTTCTAACTAAACCTTGAACAACATCGCCAAGTCCATCTCCGTAGATCATTGAATAAACCGGTAATCGCGAATTTATCACCCTGACGCTTTTAGGTCTTTGTTGGGGATTGTGCATAATCATGTTATTTTGTTATTCCCGATCTAATTGATCACTCACTGTAGTACTCGTCGGTAATTTCGTCGATCAGTGCCCGATAAACGCCGCTGTGCATGACACCGCCGGTAAATAAACGCTGATAAATATCAGCTGCTTCTTTGATGATTTCGTGTGAAATGTTGCCGGCTCGTCTTGCACCAATCAGAAATTCCAGTCGATCAACATCAGCGAGGATGTTATTGTGACAAAATTTATCCTGAATCACCGGAGATTCAGTTATAATATTACTACTTTATTTCCTACGACGTCAATCGCGAGTGGCATGGCAACTTCCGGTTGCTCCTTCAAGTGGTTCTTCTTCCTCTACGCGAGGCGGTCCAAATTATAATCTTTTGCGTGATAATGTATCTCCAGATAATGGGGATACTCTAGCTTCTTTGACTTGTTTCTCAAATTCTTCAAATAAAAGCTTATATTCACCACTAATCTAAGTTATACTATGGTGCTTTCGAAATCAGTCCAGTCTTTTTTTGGTGACATCGGCGGTCTAGATCTAATAGTTTAATGCGAATTTGATATCCTACTGCAGCAATCACTATGGGTTTTCTCGACGTATTTTACGACCTTCTTCTGTAAATTCGGAAGGTGGTTTATTAGAAGCTTCCGCTTCTGGTTCAGATTCAACAAGATCCCTTTAAATCACCAATTTCAGCTTGCTGTATTTCTTGCCACAATTGTGGCTGAGCAGTAGCTATCCCAAATAGAAGTTCTTTGAGAATCTTTTTGGTTTGTTTAGTTCTTTTTGCTATTTTTTCGATTGATTTAGCTGTTTGTTCCACCGACAGAAGATCTTTAGTGGCTTTTGTGACTGGTTTAAATAACTGTTCTGTAACCTCTGTAAATTCCACATGAGCCTCTGGCCTTGTTGCATCTGCTGTTTTACAGAATCACGGACTGGAAGGTACCTCGTATTTGCATCTAGTCGTTGTGGAACTAATTTTGCCATAGGAGATTCCATAGTAAGCGCAGAATCACTCATTATTATTATTGAAAAAACGATTTAATTACAGATCACTAAGTCAGAAGATACACAAGGGTTTACTGTATGTCTAGTAACGTAACGTATTTTTCCAAATACAATAAATTTCTGGGATCTCAATTTGACTCAGTAGTTTCGACATTTCCCTGGTTACGTGTTTGCGCTAAAAATACCTATGCGCATAATAACTCGCTGGGATTCCCAATTGAGGTCACGTGGTTCAATATGCTAACTGGCTGGAATTTACAGGTAAATTTGATTATTGTACATTCGCTAGAGAAATATATCTACATTACATTAAATAAAAGTACTTGTGAAATAAATTATAAGATTTAAGTACGTGTGTATATGTTTAATGTCTGTCTGTCTGTTCAGTAAGCGTATGCTCATATCAATTATTATATCGCATATTCTTAACTAAGACAGTGGCCGAATTGGTAAGAACGTACAGACAAATTTTCGATCGACAGGTGAAAAACGACTTCATGGGTTCGAGTCCAAAAACGCAGCAGACATGTTGTCGGCATTAGCGACAGAAGCTAATTCTATGGGGGGGGGGGGGGACCGCGACGCATAGAAAAAGACGAGATATACTTAAATGGGTAATTGTAAACTTGTAAAAAATACTAACCAGGTGCAACTTACCTGGCCCTCCCGAGCCCCAAAAGGGTGCTTCATTTTAAAGCGCCCGGGGTTCACTTGGGTGTGTGTGTGTGCTTGATTACAAATTAACAAAATAAAATTCAGCCTGGACAGCCCTCTGAATCTCTAAAATTTCGTTTCCTACTTAGCGATTCACCAGGTGGTGTGTTCACGCACAATGGGAAAAGAAAAATTCTCTGAATCTTTTAAAATTCGCACTCAGCAATCCAACAATTGTAATGGAAAAAAAGATACAACAATTACCCAAAGTTTAAGAGATATCCAACATTATTCAGCCTGGTCGCACCTCTTTTTGCTATGGTTGTTTTTACTGATTTTTTTTTCACTTGGTCTGGTCGCCATATTCCTCTGTTCATCCGCCCCCCCCTCCCCCCATGTTGTTCATTTCGTGAATAAAAATATTCACATTTTATAGCACATAAAAATCATCATGAAGTGTCACATATAGTTTATGTTACTGTTCGTTGTTATGTTACGTATATTTAATTTAATTGTTTGTTTGTTAGTTTTAAATTTTTTTTATTTCATTACATGTTATTGTAATATAACATTGTTTGCTTGACTTGACCTGGTCCATAACTGAGTTCATTTCTGCTTGACCTGATTGACTTTTTTATTTTATTTTTAATTTCATTATGTAAACAACTAATAATAGCTTCATTATTCTCTATATGTATGAGCTCATTGACCAAATTATTATTCAGGTAAACATGTTAATTAGTGTCAGGGTTTTGGGGATTCCTAAGTGAATTTTTTTTTATAGTCTATTGTGTTGTAAATAAAACGAGGCTCATTAGATCATTCTAGAAGGTTATTGTCTATTAGGTAATGGTTATTTTTAGAAAATTCTAATTTTGACCTGAGGTGAAGCAGAGAACTATTTTTTCTTGTGACTGTGAGGATTTTACCAGTCGTGCTGTAACACCTAGCACTTTAAGTTGTATAATGTTGTAATCAGTTTGGGCTGAATATTATTTTCTTCAAATTATTGAATTCAAGTGATTATTTTCTCTGGAAATACAAAAGTGCTCTGACAAAATTCTTGGATGAAGACATTCATTCTGATAAAATTCTTGGATAAAGACATTCATTGGAATTTATACTGAATTCAAACCTGGAATAATATTTCTGGGATTCAACAAGAGACTGTTGACACATCAGTACTTCGCAGGCCATAACAGACACGTCATCGCCTTCAATTTTAAATCTCTTCGGGACCTGAGCTGAATTTTATTCAGGACTATTTATTACTAGGACTTGTGTCTTTAATTCTTGGATTCTTTTTGGATTTAATTCGCAATACCGTAAGTTCTTTTTTCTCATTTTTCACTTCGCATTCTAAGGAAATAAATTATTTGGTAAATTTTACAAAGCTTGTTGTCTTCACTCTTTTCTGTTACTTATTTTAAGAACATAGACTTGTAATATTTTTTTCACTTGGTCTGACCCCCATATTCCTCTGTTCACCCCCTGTGCAGCTGGAGTCGTGTGTGCAGTGAGAGGTTGTGGATTAATTGTATCTTCTCTTTGCCTGCAGGGTGATTAAAAATAGAAGAAAAATGTTTTGGATCAGACATATTTCCATGCATTTGAATGAGACAATAATAATAATAATAATAATAATAATAATAATAATAATAATAATAATAATAATAATAACAACAACAACAACAGCAACAACAAGTAGTAGTAGTAGTAGTAGTAGTAGTAGTCTGCAACTGGTAAAATACATTCACGTGTCCCAAATGTTGTGTAATTCTATATTGTTCATGTTTGATGATTTTTCTCTTTGATATTTACTCTGTTGTTATTTAAGAAGATGTTTTCTTTTCGACAACTGTTAGATAAATATTTATACAAGGTTTTGCCGTACACATTTCCATGTATGCATGAGTACGTAAAGTGATAAAAGGCCTAAAGAAAAATAAAAAGGCAGAAGCGTGTAAAATAAATTGAATTAGTATTTGAGGTCTAATATTAACATGTGGTGTGCGATTCGTGACTGGGAAGGAACATCGCCGATTTTACACAGGCCCGGCCATAGGGCAAGGCGAACAAGGCAACCGCCTTGGGCCCCGCGCTTCTCCGCAATGCAATTTTTTTTATTGGGGCCCCGCGCTCATCGCTTGCTGCCTTGGGCCCCGCACATCCTAGGACCTGGCCTGATTATATACGCCAGTTTGAATTGTGTGCGGGAGAAAACCCTTTCAATAAATGACAAAACACCGCCCATGTAACGAAATTGTCCAGCACGTGTCGCCCAATCCATCCCTATTAGCTTGATTGTTGGTGTAAATCAGAAACACACAACAACACTTCTGCAGGGTCAACCTATTTAACTGTTTTCGACACAAGGAGAAAATAAACTTTTAAACTCCAATCACACTCGTAAATATACGTTATAGGTAAGATGTCGAAGAATAAGAAAACAAACTTATCACACGGTAAATGTAAGTGTGTGTGTGTGTGTGTGTGCGTGTGTGTGTGTGTGTGTGTGTGTTTTGGATTTTTAACATAGCTTTAAAAATTTTCAGTCATATCGCAACGATGTCTGCCATGTGACAATTTATAGTGATGTCTAGCACTGGGGCATCATGCCGCAGACATGTTGCATGATGTCCCACCCAGTCACATTATCCTGACACCAGGGCGACAAGTCCTAACATTAACCTTTTAATGCTGAACGCCAAGCGAAGCAGCTGCAAGTGTCATTTTTATAAGTCTTTGGAATGACTCAGCCGGGGTTCGAACGCGCGACCTCCCGCATCCGAGGCGGACGCTCTAACCGCTAGGAAACCGGAGCGGTCGTAAATCTAACTGTATTCCTTCATTGCTTGACGTCTTTTTGTGTTCTATACTATTTATGAAACAGCCAGATAACAAACCAATGTATTACAGATCTACAAAAAATTATAGTTCAAGTCTAAAAATTCTTATAATATTATCCTAATAAATAAAAATTGTGAGATGAAAACTCGATATATTGTACTACGATTAAGTAAAATGGAAGAGTTACAGATCTGAATACGTTCTTAAGATGAAAACTTTATTTTTCCTTTATAGTCAGCATTAAACGTTTTGATTCTTAATTGGAAGATTGCGCCTGTCGATTAAAACATATATAGCTTATTTGTGTTCTTAAACAAAACACAATATTCACAATAACGTCACTACTGTTTTTCGATCAATTAAAATTAATATATAAAAAATTCATTTAACGAGTGTTATCCTCACCCATCGTTGAAGAAAGGCCGGATAAAAATGGACATTTAATTTTTTTTTTTTTTTGTACAGCTGATAAATAGTTCTATTTTAAAGATAGGTTTTGGGATCCATAATGTTGGCCCGTATAAGTCCTATACATGAATTGAAAGCATTCACCAATAATGAAGACTTCATTTGCTGCATTTGATCATTTGAGACAGTAATTTCGTTTGAAAAGACATCTTCCCACGCGGACGGAGGCTAGTATGTCCGAGTGGTGCAATGCGTTCCTTTACAAATCACCGACATCTCACTTCTGTCCGCGTGGTTACGAGTCTCCGCCCGGGTCAATATGGGGATGTGAGACAGCTTGCCAGTAGCTTCCCGTGGGTTGGATTCATTCTCTACCAAATGTACTGGCCGACGTATACAAGCTCCGCATGTAGTGAAAAATGGCAGTAAACGTGCAAAACCAAATCCGCTCAAGACCTTTGGAAATAACGATCAACAACCTTAAAAAAAAAACAACCTATCAGTCTCTCAGTGCATTATTTACACCAACAGGCAGGTTGTTATAAATACGGAAATGATCAGGTCAGAGAGTTAATGCAAGTGTCTGTGTGGTCTTCTTTTCCCCCAGTTTATAAAAATATTAAAATAAAACAGATAAACAATCCATGGCAAAACTATAAATACCAACACATGTCAGCATAAATATTAGAATCACCTCCAACCGTATATGCACCAGCGACACCTGCTGGTACCATGAAGGGAGATAACTTGCAATGACTAATCACAGTATCTCACAAGAGGCATTTTATAGCAAGATAGTCAGACATAGTTTCATTGTTTTCTTATCATGTCACGTTCTTGTCTTTTCCGCACACTACTAAGATAAATACTATTAATAGATCTTTTTATTAATTCTTTTTGTGAAATTTCGATTCATAGCTTCTCAAGTGCTTCTTTTTACTGTACGGTCTCTATTACAGGGCATTAAACTGTGTTGTTATGCAATTTATGTGGGTTTTATTTCATCTCTTTTGTCCTCTTGAATGACACATAATTGTCATTCATAAACTTTTCCTTTCGAGTGTTGATTTATTGAGCAACCTTAAAATTGCACATTGACAGGCAGAGTAGAGGAAAATGTTATACAGGTCTAAAACCATTGTAGTCTAATACATGGCAGTCCTAAAACCATTGTCCTCTAATACATGACAGTCCTAAAACCATTGTCCTCTAATACATGGCATCCCTAAAATCATTGTCCTCTGGTACATGGCATTCCTAAAATCACTGCCCTCTAATACACGGCATTCCTAAAATCATTGTCCTCTGGTACATGTCAGTCTTAAAATCATTGCCCTCTAATACATGACAGTCATAAAATCACTGCCCTCTAATACATGACAGGCCTAAAACCATTGCCCTCTAATACATGACAGGCCTAAAACCATTGCCCTCTAATACATGACAGGCCTAAAACCATTGCCCTCTAATACACGGCAGGCCTAAAAGCATTGCCCTTTAATACACGGCAGTCCTAAAACCATTGCCCTCTAATACACGGCAGTCCTAAAAGCATTGCCCTTTAACACAGGGCAGTACATTAATTTAATTTTCTGACACTTCCGACAACAGCTAATGATAAAGGGCAGTCTTTATATCTAAATAATCATATTTGGTTTTTCTTTAAAGGCCTATTATCTTCTAGATTGGTATAATACGTATGGGGAAACATTTCAATAATTTAGTCTTCATTGATATAGAGATGAGCAAAGTGCAATTTATTTTCAAAGGCAAAGAAACGTTTACATGCCAGAGTCTCAAATAATATGAAGATAATAACTAATGTCTCGAAGCCTCGCTGTATCTTCAGTCCATTTTATTCATATCCATCCCACTACTCAAGGATCGATAGTTAACCTCTTCATAAATAAAAACGTTTATCTTGATATCATCTTTTTTTTCCATGACATATATCGTTACTCCGATAAAATCTTAGCTCTCAAATAAAACATGTCTAATTTATCCAGGTAAACAACCACACACACACACACACACACACACACACACA